>ML265887.1:8860-42581 GCA_005239495.1 Nicotiana undulata | reverse complement strand
AAAGGCACGGATAGGGTCGGAATTACTGTGGGAATAGGCTGCCCTGAAGAAGCTCAGCCAAAAGATGGCCGGAAGATGCCGCAAACGCCGGAAAGCACTGTAGCTTGCCGGAAAAATTCAAAGTCGTCGGAATCTGTCGGAAATAGCCCCAAGTGACTCGGAATGGACAGCCGAGTAAGCTGTCCTCAAGACGCGTGGCCAAAAAATGGCCGAAAGAGGGCACACGCGCCGGCACGTGGGGGTCACGCGCGGCTGGAGGAATTGCTACTGCCGGCGCGTGAGGGTAGGGCTGCCGGAGATTTTTTCTGGGGTAGGTCGCCGGAGGCTGATCTACCTAGTGGTGGTGTTGGATTTTGCACAACACTGATAAAAAATGGCTTTTGACTGCGGCAGACCTGTGTTCGCCGGAAAAAATTCCGGTTGATTGATTTTTTTTTTTTCTTCACGGAGTCGCTGGAATTGATGCACAGCGATAAAACGATAAAACTCTCACAATAGCTCTGATACCATGTGAGAAAACACGGGAGAAAATAATATCTTATTATTTTCAATGATACAATGAGCCCTATATATATATATATTACATGTCCTACTCCTAGTACACATAGGATTAGGGTTAGGGTTATTTACTCCTATTTGACTACTTAACTAACAATAACTATACACAATACATACTCTACTCGTATTCCGGGTGGGACTAGGGTTATTTACATAACTATCTAATACTCCCCCTCACCAGTGCATACAAATCATATGTACCGAACTTGTTACAAACAACAACAACAACATACCGAGTATAATCCCACAAGTGCGGTGTACCGAGCTTGTTACATATGTAATTCATACGAGGACCATTGATGGACTTGGTGAAAATATCTGCAAGATGATCATTCGATTTCACAAACTTTGCAGCAATATCTCCTGAGTACTCTGATGAAGTGACAATCAATCTCAATGTGTTAAGTTCTCTAATGGATAACCGGTTTTGATGCAATATGAAAGGCATCATGATTATCACACAAAAGTTCCATCTTGCTTATCTCACCAAATTTTAACTCCTTGAGTAAATGTTTGATCCAAACTAGCTCACATGTTGCCACATCAATTGCTCGATATTCTGCTTCTGCTGGACCGAATAACTACATTTTGTTTCTTGCTCTTCCAAGACACCAAATTACCTCCTACTAAAACACAATATCCAGACGTGAACGTCTATCAGAAGGTGATCTTGCCTGGACAGCATCTGAGTATCGAACAATTTGCTCATCGCCACGATCTTCAAACAATAACCTTTGCTTGGAGCTGATTTTATATATCGAGGAATGCGGAAAACTGTATCCCAATAACTATCACAGGGAGAATCCATAAATTGACTCACCACTCACAGGAAAGGACAGTGTTTTGGATAGCGTGCGGCGACAAATAGCGACGAGGGCCCGCTTCACTGAGGCGAGAGGCGAAGCGCTCGCCTTTTTTATGTGAAGCAACAATTTATACAAAAACATAAAATATTATATACATATAACTAAAAACTCAATAACAATAATATATTAATAAATATCATTCAAAAATTAAAGACTTAATAGATAGTCATAGACTCAAAGTAGATTTATAAACAAAGTCTAATAGTCTAAAACAAGCAACATCTATTCTTTTTTGATGAAGTAATTGGTTTCATTACTGGCATCAAGAAGATGCATAAATTACAAAAGAGTGTAGCAATTGTTAGCTCCTTACAAATGTTTATACTAGTACTAGGGAGCTAACAAAATTCAAAAAACTATCGGGGGAGTCTATAGGGGATAGATAAGCCCAGCTATACAAATACATGAGGCATCTAGTCTTGAGTTTGTTGGGAGAAGTTGATACTCCATCAAAACACCTGTTGTTTCTCTCATTCCAAATGCTCCAAAAAATAGCTGCACGTATCATCTTCCATACTTTCCTGATGGTGCTATCAACTTCCAAGAAACTCCAAGACTCAAAAGCATCCCTGATATTATGTGGCATGACCCATCTAAGTCCAAAGAGTGATATAAACATACTCCATAAATCTGTTGCAACAAGGCATTGAAGTAAAAGATGGTTGTGAGTTTCTGCCTCCCTCTGGCACATGTAGCATCTATTCACAATCTGAAAATTCCTCTTGGCTAAGTTGTCTTGTGTCAGACAAGCTTCATAAAGTGCAGTCCAGTTGAAGCAGATGACTTTGGGTGGCAACTTGACTTTCCATATTAACTTCCAAGGCCAATGATGAGTTATTACATTGTGAGTTCCTGCTAGCTTGTAGGCTGCTTTGACTGAGTACTTTCCTGCATCTGCACTACCCCATTTGAACTGGTCAGGTACTAGAGTGTTGCCTGAGAAATTGTTGAGTGAGGAAAGAAGTCTGATCTGATTTTCCATATTAACTTCCAAGGCCAATGGTTAGTTATTACATTGTGAGTTCCTGCTAGCTTGTAGGCTGCTTTGACTGAGTACTTTCCTGCATCTGCACTACCCCATTTGAACTGGTCAGGTACTAGAGTGTTGCTTGAGAAATTGTTGAGTGAGGAAAGAAGTCTGAGCAGATCCTCATACTCCCAATCTTGCAAGTTCCTTCTAAATGTTATGTTCCATGAGTTGCCTTCTCTGCACTGATGAACTGTTGAGTTTGGGTCACTAACCATTTGAAAGAGAGCAGGGTTTAAGGGTGTGTTCCCTAGCCATTTGTCCTTCCAGAATTTTATTTGTTGTCCATTTCCAACTGCGAAGTGCTGGTTTTGTGAGAACTCCTAGAGTTTGCAGATGCTCTTCCAAACTCCAACTCTGTGTGGTGCTCTAGATAGTTTGGTGCACCAGTGGCTTTGGGTCCATGCTTGGCATTGACAACTTTCTTCCATAGGCTCTGCTCCTCATGTGTATATCTCCAAAGCCATTCATCAATAAGCATTTGTTGTGCAAAGCTAAGTCCCTGACCCCTAGTCCACCTTGGTGCTTTGGTAAGATAACTTTAGACCACTACTGATTAGAGTTAGTTTTCCACCCATAGACAAATACTGCAGCTGCCAAGAAGCAAGTTTCTTTTCAAATTTCTCAATGACCCCACTCCATGTAGCTTCTGACCTAAACTTTGCCCCTAGTGGAAGTCCTAGGTAAGTAGTTGGTAAACATCCAGTATTGCAGCCTAAAATTCCAACCAAGTCTTCTAAATTATGCACTTCATTAACATGGTAGATTACACTTTTAAGCATGTTAATGTGAGGGCCTGGAATAGCTTCAAATATAAGAAGGGTCAGATTTAGATATAGCAGTTGACTTCTGTCTGCCTCACAGAAAATCAAAGTGTCATCTGCATAGAGCAGATGTTGATCGTGCTTCGTCTCCCAACATCAAAACCTTTCAACCATTGCAGCTGCTTAGCTTTATCCAACATCCTACTGAGTCCTTCCATTGCTAATATGAATAGGAATGGTGAGAGTGGATCTCCCTGTCTCAATCCCCTCTGTGGAGAGAAAAAACCAACTGGGCTCCTGTTGATTAGAATGGAGTACTTCACAGTGGAGATATCGAACTTGATCCATTTTAACCATCTTTCCCTAAATCCCATTTGCTTGAGAATGGAAATAAGGTAGGACCAGTTAAGTTGATCAAAGGCTTTTTCTATGTCCAGCTTACATAGAATCCCTGCATCCCCTTGCTTTAACTGCCAATCAAGGACCTCGTTGGCTATCAACGAAGCATCTGTAATCTTCCTTCCTTGGATGAATGCATTTTGTTGATTTGAGACCAATTTTCCCATCACTTTCTTCAACCTTTCAACTAGAACTTTAGCTATGATCTTGTACACACTACCAATTAGACTAATTGGCCTATAGTCCCTTAACTCCATTGCCCCTTTCTTTTAAAGAATGAGCGCAATGAAGGATACATTAAATGACCTAACCATCCAACATTGCTGGTGATAGTAACTCATAGCTGCAAGTATGTCATGTTTAATGAACTCCCATGAGTGCTGGTAGAAAGCCATTGTGTACCCTTCGGGCCCCGGTGCTTTGTCAGGAGCACTAGAGTTAATAGCTGCAAGAACCTCCTCCTCATTGAAAGATGCATCCAACCCCTCCTTTTCTTCTGCTGTGATGGTTGCAATTTCTTCAAAATTAGCAGATGGCCACTTTCCTGCTCAGTGTACAAGTTTTCAAAAAAATCCAGTGTCTCCTGCTTTTTTTGCTCCTTATCTTCTAGGATCTCATCCCCGACCATGAGTTTGTCTATGCAATTGCTTCTTCTGTGAGAGTTGGCAATCTTCTGGAAGTACTTGGTGTTTCTGTCACTTTCCTTAAGCCAAAGACACCTTGATTTTTGCCTCCATGAAATTTCTTCTGCTTTGGCTAATTGTTGTAGTTCTATTCTTATACTAACCATTTGGTTAGCCTCAGATAAAGTCAATTGCCTGTCTTCTGCAGCCTGTTCTATGCCATGAGTTCCTCTAGTGCCCTGTTTTTCCTGGTTTCCACCTTCATACACTCTTCCTTGTTCCAGGTAGTGATATCCTTCTTTAGGCTTTTTAGCTTTTGCATAAGGATAAAATCAGCACTACCAGTGAATGTGTAATTCTGCCACCAGCTCTTTAGTTTGCCTAGAAATCCTTCTGATTGAAGCCATATGTTTTCAAACTTAAAGAAGGAAGGAGTTGCATCCCAGTCATCACTTTCCAAAATAATTGGCCTATGATCTGAAATCACTCTAGGCAAGGCAATCTGTCTCACGGCATTAAAGAGTCATTCCAATCATTGGAGATAAGGAACCTGTCAATTCTTGAAGCCTGCAAACAATTGTCTCCTTTAGACCAGGTATATTGAGCCCCCTGTAAAGGTAAATCAATAACACCTACGTCCTGAATAACATCAGAGAACAACTTCATTGCCTTTGATCTTCTAGTACAATTCAGCCTCTCACTCTCAAATCTAACAACATTGAAGTCACCTCCCACTACCCAGTGATCTTCCCAAAAGCCCCTTATTCCTGCAATCTCACTCCATATTACTTCTCTCTGGATTGTTGTGTGGTCCATAGATTCATGTGAAGCACCATCTAAACACTTATGTGGTGCTTTCTAACATACAGGAAATGGAATAAGACCTCAGTGTGCATCTAATTTGACCCACTTTCTTTTGTCCCAAATCACCATAATCCCGCCCCTGGTACCACTTGCTTTTAACTCCACCCAATCAGCCCATCTATTCTCCCGTAATTGTTGGATCATTCTAGTGGAGCAATCTTTTACCTTAGTCTCCTGCAAACACAAAATATCCACCCTCCACTTCTGAATGACAGATTTAATGGTGCTCCTTTTCCAATCCTCATTCAACCCCCGCACATTCCAACTCAAGATTTTTAGCTTCATCCAGAACATGAATGGTATTGCCTACCCCTCAACCCCTTAACCTGTTGCCCTCTTCTGTCATAATTAATCCCACATGCTAATCTTTTCCTTTCCCCCTCTCCTCTATTCCTCTTCTCCTTCCCTGCCTTTTGTTTTGATTCCTGTTGTTGGATTTGGACTTGTCTTCGCTGCTCCATCCTTAGAATTATGTTCAGAAGATCATGCTCGAACCCTGTTGCATTGACCCCAAAGGCCTTGCATGCCTTGACCATAGAGAGTTTGGTCCATTTTGAAGTCTCGATTATGGATGGAGTATCAATTAGCTGTGCGTTAAGACTTCCCTCATACCATGTTAGTGGAAGGGCTTCACATACTGCCTGAGAAGAAAAGTTTGTGTCTGAGGTAGTTGTTGGAACCAAATCCATTGTTGGCGAGTGTATTCAAAGAGGCCTGTGGACTCTCTCTTGTGGGATTCCTTCATCATCTGCGTCTGAAGGGGAGCTGTCTAAACTCTGGTTTGCCAAAGCCATGGGGCAAGATTGTGTCATGTTCTGTTCCTTCGAGAATGAGGGTTCAGCTGCCAGTTCTTTTAATTTTAAAGCATTTGGGTTGGGTTTAAGCCCAGTTACCCTCCACACTGTTTTCTCATTAAAAAGCTTTGACTCCTTTGACTTCCTTGATGTGGACTTCTTATTAATTGGCCCTTTTTTGTAATATTCTTGATCTGCTCCTCGGCCCAAGTTTTGTGATGGATTGGAAAGCCCTTTACCCTTTTTATCAGAGACCAATATACCTGGTGGTCCTTTACCCACTGGTTTAACAAATGAACCAACATTCAAATTAAAGTTGTCAACCTGTCCTTCTACATGTGAGGGTTCCTGCCAACATGTCCTTCTACGTGTGAGACTGTGCCTGATGCAAGATTCCTGCCAACCTGTCCTTCTACATGTGAGACTATGCTTGATGCAAGGTTTGAGGTACCCACTCCTGCCATCTTCTCCCTTGCTTCATCGGAAAAGCATTTTCCGGCGGGTGTGATTTTTGTATGAGCATCCTCTAGTAACGAGATTTCAAAAAACCAGTCTTTCGTAATCAACTCCAGATTTCTTGGTAATTCTTCTCTTCGATTAACCACACATATACGGGCCCAAAAAAAGTGAACTCTTTGTTTAGTGCCATCGTCAATATCGACAAAGCCACCACACTTGTCTCCGATGAAATTGAAAGTGTCTGCCGTCCATGCGTGGATAGGAATTCCAAAAGCTTTCACCCATCGATGCTCCGATTTTGCAGATTTCATATCTGCTCCGGCCACCAGAGACCACCATTTCAAGGTCAATCTTCTTCCGTTCCAGAACCAGTCACCAGCTTTGACTCTGTTTGCTTCGAATCTGGAAGGGAACTCAAAAAGGAACTGGTTGTGCTCGATGGGAGTGATCTTGAGACCCGTTGTGACTTGCCATCTGCTTGTGAACCATTTCTGAATCACTTCTGCCTTTGGGCTCAAGCTAAATGGGTCATTGAACTGACCTATGAGACATTTTGAAAGGAAGTTTTCATTTCCCAGCCCTTCCTGGAGTGCTCCATGCCCAACACTGGTATTAGTAGTAGATGGCCAATGTGATATATTAGCAGCTTCCTTGTAAGACCTTGATTGATCAGCATAAAGATAAAATCTTGGGTCTACATATGTTCCCAGATAACCAACCTTGGATCATCCCTGTTATGTCCCCCCATCCTTTATTGTAATTGCCTTCCGGGATAATGATTGCAGATCTGTTAGTCCCTATGATAGCTTCAATTCTAACGAACCGACCATAACTGTTAAAATTTTGGACCACTCGAAAAGTGTATGTTTGTACCTTCCTGCCCCATCTTTTGCAGTTGTTACCGTTCTGAAGAGAAGCTTGGATCAAAGCTTCGCACACCCATCGGAGGTTGTTGTCATCTATTTTAATCTTGCTTGAAAATCTTCTACTACGTTCTATAAAAATATACCATCCCTTAGCTTCCTCTTTGATACTAATTAATTCAGAAGTTTTGCCACTAGAATTGAAAGTGAGCTTTCGATCCATAGTTAGGCAAATTTAGGAAAGACATCATCGGAGTTCAGAGATGAGGGTGGGAGAGAGAAAGTGATTCTGGCACATTCCCCAATAGAGACATGTTAACAAGCAACATCTATTCTTCTTCAAGATTTTCAAATTCTACAACTTCATGAATGTAGCATTATATTGGCTATCATTTCTTCATCCTTGGATTCTTCATCAATTAGGGACCGACTTGAACTTGCTATTCCCTTTCCCTTGTAACTTGAAGAACTCCCTCTAAGACCATAGATATTCTCCTCAACTCCGGTCGCCATAGAAACTGTACCCCAATCAAGATCATCTCCTTCAAACACTTGTTCATCTTCATGATTTTGGGGGGCTCCACTTAACCATTCATTTGCCCCGTCAATGTTGTCCAATAAAATTGAATCAATGGTATCGCGAACTTCATAACGTCGCCTCAATATTCTATTGTATTTAATATATACTAGATCATTGAGACGCGATAGCTCAAGCCTATTCCTTTTCGTGGAGTGAATCTGCGCATACGTTGTTTAGATTAATTAATAGATACTAATAATAGTACAATATAGAATATATTAATATAATAAATCTACTTCTTACATGCTCAAATACGCTCCAATTTCTCTCGCATCCAGATGCACTACAAGTTAGGCTTAGCACTTTGACGGCAAACTTTTGGAAGTTTGGAGTTTAATGTCTAAATTGCTTCCACCATTCAACTATAGAAAGATATTTTAAAAGTTAATAAGTATAAATTAAATAAATTAAATTAAAGTTATAAGGATATCTATATTAAAGTTAGTTACCTGGCGACCTTATGTCTCTGGCTCTAGCGGCCACCTGTAAACCAAATAGGCCCTCTGCTTGTGAGTACCTACCAAACTCCTCCCATATTTGATCTATCGTCGATGAAATAGGGACCAACTTCTCAAGACATGCATAGTATCCAATCCACACCTCTTCAGACAAAGTATCATCTCTAGTGTTCTTGTAAAATAATCTCGGGTTCAGAAGATGGTTTGCTGCATGCAAAGGTCGACGGAGTTGATCATTCCACCTGCTATCAATAATCTCAAAAACTGTCATATTCCCTTAACATCTCCCTCAAATGACGCTGCAATAGCCTCTTTGGCTCTATCCATAGCTTCATAAAGATAGCCCATTGGTGGTTTTCTCTCCCCCATCCACCATACGAAGCACCCTAATCAAAAGGCCACCAACTTTAAGAGCCCGAACGACGTCATTCCAGAATGATGGAGAAATAAGAACTTTGGCAGTTTCTCTCCCCGCAACTTCCTTTGCATATCTATTATCTTTCCATTCATTTGAAAGAACTAGTTTTCTCAAGTTTTTCTTTTGCAAGTAAAAACTATGCAAAGTTAAGAAAGTCGTTGCAAACCTAATCTTGGCCGGTCTCACCAAATTTCTTTCATTTGTGAATTTCCTCGTAAAAAACAACAACGGCCTCTGACTAATGTAAAGAATATACCCTGACGGCCTTAGTGAAAACTGTAAAGGTAACAATAACAATTTTATAGTTAATACTTAATAGGACATGACATAAGTATATATAAGGTTAAAGGCTTTAAAGATAACTATATTAAAGTTACCTGAAGCATATGGGTTTTCCTTGAATATGTCACAAAACATCGAGTTGATACAATGGGCGGCACATGAAGTCCAATAAATGTGTGGATACATAGCTTCCATCATCTTACCCGCACTAACATTCTCATTAGCATTATCTATAACAACTTGTACAACATTTTCCTTTCCAATTTTATCAATAGTCTTTCTAAACAAGCTGTGCATTTTGCTTCCATCCGTAGAAGAGTTGCTAGCATCGTGAGATTCAAGAAAAACAATCCCTCTTGAAGAGTTTACCAACACATTTATGATCATTTTTCCATTCAGTGATGTCCATTTATCCATCATAATGGAACATCCAAACTTGTTCCATTCCACTTTATGCTCCTCAATAATTTGGTCTATCTTCTTCACCTCTAACTTCATGATAGTTAGGAGGCTTCATTCCTGGGCCATATTGTCCTACGACCTCACTGAATTTATCAAAAGTTTTGTACTTCACACAGTTGAAAGGAAGCCCTGCATCGTACATCCATGCTGCAAAGGCACTTACGGCGCGATCCCTCAAAATTTTCGGGCTTCTAAACCTGAACCTTCTTCACATTTTCCCTTTTCTTGTTGTTTTGCCGGGAAATAAAGATTGAGATTACCTTTTGTCACCGTACGTGACGTGGATGACCCACTAGAACTAGAAGATATCTTATGAGTTTTTTTTTGGGGGGGAGGTCCCATTTCACCACCTTCATCCATTTCATCAATTAGATTCACCGATGCTTCAAAATTCATTAGAGTTCTTGTCACATTTTTCTTATCAACAAACGCTTTTACTTCATCCCTAACCTCGGGCGGACAAAGAGGACATTGTACTGCATTTTTAAATCCACCTATCAAATGTTGTTTGTGACGAGTTATTCCACCATGATATGTTTTTTCACAAAACACATATTTAATTGCGGATCTTGATGAGCCTGGTATAGCATAATTTCAAGCTATATCATTTCGTTTATTACTATCGGATGACGCCATTTTAACGTTGTTTTATGGCAAAAAAAATTATCAAGTCAATACGCAATTAATTCTACTCTATAAGACTATAAGTCTATAACTGAAAAAACAGAGCAACAAATCAGAGCAAACAAAAAATAGGGCTACTGCCTCTGGTCGATGTCCAAAAACAGAACACAAAAAAAAAATAAACCTTTGGTTGAGAAACAGAGCAAAGAAAGAACGAAAGAAGAAGAAAAACATAGCAAAGAAAGAAAAAGAAAAACAGAGCTGAAAGAGCCGATCACTGAAAAGAAGAAAGAAGAAAAACAGAGCAAAGAAAGAAAAAGAAAAAGAAAGTTGAAAGAGCCGATCACTGAAGAAAGAAGAAAGAAGAAAGAAGAAGAAAAAGAAAAAGAAAAGACAACAATGGTGAAGACGTGAAGTCGACCTGAGCTGAAATAGAAGAAGAAGAAAGGAGAAGAAGAAGAAAAGAAAAGAAAATAAAGTAACATACTTGAAGTGGTCGTTGATGGCTGATGATGGAAGAAGAAGATGTGAAACCCAAGCCCTAATTTTGTCGCTGAAGGAGAAAGTGGTCGTTGCTCGTAAGAAGTGAAACCCAAGCCCTAATTTTGTGTTTTAGTAAGAATCCCTGCCTTTTCTTCCGTTATTTTCAAATAGCGACGCCTCGCAGTGCCTCTCGCTACACAGGCAGAGGCGCTCGCTTTTTCTTGTTCGCATCGCAACAGCCCAGAATGGCGACACTGTCTCGCCTCACGTCGCTACACATTTTTAGCACTATAGCGCTTGCTATTTACAACACTGGGAAAGGGAATGTCAGGTCTAGTCACTGTGACTTATCCATGGTTTTAAAAGCGAAAGCGAGAAGTGAAGTGCACCCTTCTTTAAAGTGAAGCGCGCAAACTACGGAAAATTAAAAGTATCAAAATATATGAATTTAGTACTATTATTATTATCAAATTTTCAATCAGAATAGCTAATATCAACATTCAATATACAACACTATCAATATTAAACTAACTCCTCAAATTTGATATTTACTGCTTCTCATTAAAATCACTTTGCGTGTCATTGGCCGAAGCACAAACCTCTCTGAAGCGCATTGCTTCACCCATAAAGCGATGATCCCTTGGTTCATCGTGTGCGAATGTACGGGCGAAAAATATATTATTGATATATTCTGTTAAGTGTTTTACAATAGCCCTATTTATAACTACACACAATACATATTCTACTCGTATTCCGGGTGGGACTAGGGTTATTTACATAACTATCTAACACTCCCCCTCACGCCAGTGCATACAAATCATATGTACCGAACTTGTTACAAACAACAACATACCGAGTATAATCCCACAAGTGGGGTGTACCGAGCTTGTTACATATGTAATTAATACGAAGACCAGCGAGGGACTTGGTGAAAATATCTGCAAGATGATCATTCGACTTCACAAACTTTGTAGCAATATCTCCTGAGTACTCTGATGAAGTGACAATCAATCTCAATGTATTTAGTTCTCTAATGGATAACCGGTTTTGATGCAATATGAAAGGCATCATGATTATCACACACAAGTTTCATCTTGCTATCTCACCAAATTTTAACTACTTGAGTAAATGTTTGATCCAAACTAGCTCACATGTTGCCACATCAATTGCTCGATATTCTGCTTCTGCATAACTACATTTAGTTTCTTGCTCTTCCAAGACACCAAATTACCTCCTACTAAAATACAATATCCAGACGTGGAACGTCAATTAGAAGGTGATCCTGCCCGGTCAGCATCTGAGTATCCAACAATTTGCTCATCGCCTCGATCTTCAAACAATAACCCTTTGCCTGGAGCTGATTTTATGCTAGCGCTTGGCCATAGATTCCCAAATTTGTTTGAAAAATTTGTTTTGGGTGAAGTTTGGCTTGAAGATGAAAATGTGTTTGGACATACGTTTTCAAACATATTTCCCAAATTTATTTTGGAAAAATATGTGTATTATGAGGGATTTGGCCCAAAACCAGCTATTGGGCTGGTTTTGGGATTTGGGATTTTGCCAAAATATAGGCAAAATTTATGGCCAAACATGCGTTTGCCAAATGAAACCCAAGTTTATTTTGGCAAAATCTATGGCCAAACGGGTCCTATATATTAAGGAATGCGGAAAACTGCATCCCAATGACTATCACAACGAGAATCCATAAATTGACTCACCACAATCACAGCAATTGAAATGTCAGGTCTAGTCACGGTGAGGTAATTTTATTTACCAACCAGCTGCCTATATCTTGCACGCTAAGCGGCTCCACTGTCCTGACAGAAGTTTAGAATTCGGATCCATAAGAGTATCAACAGGTCTACATCCTATCATTTATGTCTCCTCAAGAATGTCTTAGCCATACTTCCGTTGTGAAATCACAATACCTGAGCTAGACTGAGCAACCGCAATACCCAGAAAATACTTTAATCTGCCGAGATCCTTAGTCTGAAAGTACTGAAAGAGATATTGCTTCAACTTAGTAATACCATCCTGATCATTGCCAGTAATAACAATGTCATCAACATAAACCACCAGATAAAAATAGAGATTTGAAGCAAAATGCTGATAAAACACAGAGTGATCAGTTTCACTATGATTCATGTCAAACTCCTGAATAACTGTGCTTAACTTACCAAACGAGGCTCGAGGAGACTGCTTTAGACCATAGAGGGACCTTCAACCGACATACAAGGCCACTTGACCCCCCTGAGCAACAAAGCCGGGTGGTTGCTCCATATAAACCTCATCCTCAAGGTCACCATGAAGAAAAACATTCTGAATGTCTAATAGATAGAGAGGCCAATGGCGAACAGCAGTTAACAACAACAACGGCCTAGTAAAACCCCAGAGCTGGGGTTTGGGGAGGGTAGTGTTTACGAAGATCTTACCCCTACCCCAATGGGACAGAGAGGCTGACATTAACCACCGGCTATCTAAGATCAACCCTATCAAACTAGCTTCACCCCCAGTTCGAAGTAGAAAATGCTCGAAACCTCCTAACATTCCTATCAACGGGCATGTCCTCGGAAATCTGTAGTCGTCTCATGTCCCGCTCCTGCCAGATCACCTCTCGTACCCGCCAAAGCCAACCGCTCACATTTCCTCACCGGAGCATCAGGGCTTCTCCTACGCACGTGTCCGAACCATCTAAGCCTCGCTTCCTGCATCTTATCATCCACAGTAGCCACGCCCACCTCCTGAATATCTTCATTCCTGATGATATTCACTCCTAATCTTATCCTTCCCAGTGTGCCCGCACATCCACCTCAACATCCTCACTTCTGCTAATGACGAACAACAGCCATGGATAGAAAAAGGCGGAATGATGTTATTTTAGCCACGGGAGAAATTGTACCACTATAATCGAGCCCAAATATCTAAGTATACCCTTTGGCGACAAGACGAGCCTCAAGTCTATCAACCTGGCCATCTGGACCAATTTTGACTGCATACACCCAACGCAACCAACAGTCCATTTACCCAAAGGAACAAGAACAAGCTCCCAAGTACCACTCATATGTAAAGTAGACATCTCGTCAATCATAGCATGTCGCCATCCTGGATGGGATAGTGCTTCACCTGTAGACTTAGGAATAGAAACAAAGGACAAGGATGATACAAATACGCAATGGGATGATGACAGACGATAGAAACTTAAACGTACATAATAAGGATTAGGATTAAGTGTGGACAATATACCTTTCCGCAGTGCAATTGGTTGACTAAGAGGAGACAAGTCCGTAGTATTAGAAGGGTGAGGTGCAGGATGTGAATCAGTTGGGCCTGATGTTAGGCGCGTACGACGATGATAAGCCAGGAGTGGTGGAGCCGTAGAAGGTTGATCTGGACTAGGTGGTGGAATTGGAGCTATAGGTGGTGGAACTGGAACTATAGGTAGTGGAGCTAGAGTTGTAGAGGAAGATGAATGGCAGATATTTGACTGAATCTCAAAAGATGGAACTGGTAGCCCCTCAAAAATATTTAAGTGATTACCTGGACCTCTGAAGTATGATTGAGTTTCAAAAAAGGTAACATCAGCAGACGAAAGGTACCGCCAGAGGTCAGAAGAATAGCATTGATACCCCTTTTGCGTTCTCGGATAACCCAGAAATACGCACTTAAGAGCACGAAGAGCTAACTTATCTTTTCCTGGAGTAAGGTTATGAACAAAACACGTGCTCCTAAAGACACGGGTTGAAGAGAGAACAAAGGTAATTGGGGAAACAGGAGAGAATGGAACTTGATTCTGGATAGCTGAAGATGGCATACGATTAATAAGATAGCGAGATGTAAAAACTGCATCCCCCAAAAAACGCAACGGAACATGAGATTGTATGAGTAGGGTACGAGTAGTTTCAATAAGATGTCTATTCTTTCTTTCAGCTACCCCATCTTCTAGAGATGTATACGGACAAGATGTTTGATGAATAATCTCATGAGTTCATAACTGCTGAAATGGGGAAGATAAATACTCTAGGGCATTATCACTACGAAATGTGCGGATAGAAACCCCAAATTGATTTTCAATTTCAGTGTGGAAGGTCTGAAAAATAGAAAACGACTCATCGATTTTCATCAAAAATATCCAAGTGCACCTAGAATAATCATTAATTAAACTAACAAAGTTGCGGAATCCCAAGGTAAAACTGAACCGATTAGGACCCCAAACATCTTAATGGACTAAAGTAAAAGGTGATTTGTGCTCAATTATCAAGACGCCATGGGAAGTGGGAGCGGGTATGCTTACCGAGCTGACATGACTCACACTCTAGAGTGGAAAAGTAAGATAAAACAGGTACTATTTTCTGAAGTTTTGACAAACTGGGATGTCGCAGCAGTTATGTAATAAATATGGTGAATCAGTAACTGGACAAGTTGTTGAAGGAAGACAAGATGTGAGTCTATGTGATTTTGAAAGGATAAGGTAAGAAAGTCTATTTGATTCACGCCGGTACTAATGATCCGCCATGTACTGCGTTCCTGTATAAAAAGGTCATCAAGAAATAAAACAAAGTATTTAAGTGATTTGACTAAGCGACTAACGGCTATGAGATTAAAAGGACTACCGAGAACATAAAGAACCGAATCTAAAGGTAAGGAAGGAAGTGGATTTGGCTGACCTATTCCAGTTGCCATGGTTTGAGACTCGTTGGCCAATGTGACTGTTGGAAGAGACTTAGAATATGAAATAGTAGTGAAAAGAGATTTGTTTCCAAAAATATGACCAGATGCACATGAATCAATGACCCAAGACTGGGAGACACAAGTCATAAATGCTATTACTTGTTTGAACAACGAAAGCTATCTCTGAAGATGGATGTTTACATACTTTGTACTGAAGGGATTCAATACAATTCGGTAGAGAAACCATCACAACTATTCATAGTATTGGATCCCATTTTGCTAACACCAATTTCTCAAAATCTTGACTACAAGTTGTATGGTTAACCTTGGAATGCCAAATCAGAACACCCTTTTTTTTTTGGGGGAAAACATTGATCACTCGCCGGAAAATAAAAAGGTTGCCGGATTTTGATAAAACTTGAATGGACGGACTCGAAATAACCTCCTGAGTAATCTGTCCAAAAGAAGCTTCATCGGAAAAATCATTGTAGTAGCCATAAAGTCAGCGTAGTTGCCGGAAAAATCGCAAAGTCAAAAAGGTATGGGTAGGCTCGGAATTAGTGGACGATCAAACTTTCTTGAAGGAGCTTTGTCAAAAAATGGCCGAAAAAGGCTGCACTCGCCGGCGCATGAACTCACGCGCACGCCGGAACTAGTGTTATCAAAGGCAAAAAGCGCAAAAAAGCTCTAAGGTCCGTTGGGGCTTTAAGCAAAAAGCGCAAATAAAGCGTGTGCTTTAATGAAAAAAGGCACAATGAGAGAAAAAGTAAAAATATACATGTATTCCAAGACTAATCATTATAAGCATGAATAACAAATATATGGACAAAGAAATTTAAAAAAAATCACAATAAAGTGAAATATTAATTCTTTAAGGTCGCCTTTTTTCAGGATTACACTCATTGGCAAGGGAAAGTATGCCTTGGAGCTTTGACGCGACACTTAAGTGCCTAAAAAGCGAGGCGAAGCGCTCAACGTGTTTTGAGCCTCGATTCAGGGCTTAAGCACGCTTTAAGGGTGCCTTTGACAACACTGGCCGGAACACTGGCGTCTGCCGATGCGTGAGGGCGCGTGAAGGGGCTTCTGTCGGAGAGGCTGACTGGGGTTTGGTCGCTAGACTATGGTGGACCTTGTGGTGGTGTTGGTTTTCGCGCAACACTGTCAGATATGAAAGATGACGTGGACAACCACTTAGGTCACCGGAAAATTGCACAGTGACTGAGTTATTTCTTCTCGGGTGTCGCTGGAATGACGCACAATGATATTTTGTTACCGATGCTCTGGTACCATGTGAGAATGCACGGGAGAAAAATATATTATTGATATATTTTGTTAAGTGTTTTACAATAGCCATATTTATAACTATACACTATATTTCTACTCTTATTCCATGTGGGACTCGGGTTATATAACTATCTAACACTCCCCTCAAAGGGACAAAGAGATGACTTTTGATAACACCGTGACTAAGCCTAGAGTTTTACTGTAGGATCATGTTAAAGCTCCCAGTGAAGTGTAATCATCCAGAAAAACTCTTTCCCCTTCCTCTCTGGCCATGTTAACAAAGGAAAGAGCCCAAGTACTGGGTGTTATAGCTTGGAAGGTGAAACGTGAAAGAAGATATAATTCCAAAACAGCTGATTGATATCCCTCCGAAGGTGAAAAGCGAGGAATTTACTTTCTCGTCAACATTCTCGAAAATTTCTGCACTTTTGGCAATTATCCAGTTAAGCTAAATTCAGTTATGTTAGATATCAAGTGAATATGTGTCTAGATTTATACACGTCTAGATTCATTACACTTGAATAACAAATATCTTATAGAAAATTCTAAATGCTACTGTAGCATATTCTCTATTTATTGTAGAGGAATATTTACTTACCTTATTAGGATAAAGAACGATTAACTACCATCATAGCTAAGACTCCTATATAAGGAGCACCTATTGTTAATCAAGTCACTGAGAAGTATTTTTTCTCTATTTTGATATGGTATCGGAGCAACTACGATCTTGGTAAAGACACAAATAGCTTCTGCTCCCGGCAGTGGCACCGACCAATGTGTGCTACCTGCCGAGCCAATGTTTTTTCATTTTGGTGCCCAGCCAAGCGGTTCTTCTCTCTTTAAGATCATCCAAGCACCGTTCATTTCTCCAGCAACCGGAACTGCAACTTTTTTACACGACTGGCAAACTCTTTTGATCTTTGAATATCTAGATCTACCAATTCATGTTAAACTGATACACCATATCTCTTTACAGTCATTGAGAATCCTTTTTCTGTGTGTAGTGCAAGAAGTACTATCTTCTTTGGTTGTGCAGTTACCAGCGACTTCTAGAAGAAAAGAAATCTGGTACTGCTTTTCTTTTTGGTGATTGTGCACTATCATAATGGATATTTGCGTCAAAATTTTATGTACTCAAGTTGGTTTTCCCACTTTGATTTTGAGGGAACCAATTAGAATATTAAGTCAATACGTGTCTAGATTCGTCATACTTGAATAAAGAAAATCTTATAAAATATTCTATAGGATACCTTAGGATATTCTTTATTTTATTATATAATATTTACTTACTTCATTATCATAAAGATTGATTATCGACCATATTATACACAGCCTAAAACACTTATATAAGGAGCACCTCTTGTATGTTGTGTAGATATGTATAATTTTAGACACGTATTCACTTGATATTCTAACAAGTTACATCTTGGTGACTTTAGATGCAGATTCCACTAGGAAAAGACTCAATTCTCAAGTATTGGACTAGTAGAGAAAGTGATCCACATCCCTTAAGGTGAACACTCCACTTTACATAATGGGCTACAGCAACAGAGCGCACAAGGGCTATTAGACACCCTGTTACCCTCTTCCAACCCCACCCCTCACCAAACCTAACTGGCTGTCTTATGAGCTTCTTAATATTTAGTCTCCCTTCCTGAAGCTCAATCAGCCTCACCATTCCCTCCCTCCCACTCTTCAGCATCAGATATCCAAAATCAAGAGCCTGCTAATGTAGCAAGTGATTGTTCTTATAATTAAGAATCAGGTCTCCCAAACAAATAATTGTAGGCTCGTTAAAACTGATCATGGGAAGCAGGTATTCATGAATTAAACAATTCAAGATTGGCATGGAACACACAGATACAAAAGGGAGGGGAGGAGTACAAAATATGGAAACAAACATGAAACCTGGTTGTTGATGCAACTTTCTCATTTTCATTTCCAGTCAACCCTGCATTACTTGCTGCACTCCATTCCTTTGTCGACCCATTAACTGGTCCATAATAAAACTGAAGATAACCCAGAAAGAAAAGAGTCACTCAGAGAGGTTGTAGAACGAATTTGAGCTCCCTCGAAGAACTAAAGAATGATAGCTCCAGACCTTTGATTTCATTTCTTTGCTAGGATCTAGGATCCGAGTAAGAATATCCAATATCTGCGTACGAAAAAATATCATTTTACTTCTGTGGAACAAGAATATGACTAATCAACATTTTAGTAGAATATAAAATAAATTGCATTACCATATTTGTCAAGCTCTTAGAGATTTCAGAGTTACTGAGCAAGTAAATCAAAGAATGCAAAACATTTTCTGCTTCCATTCTTTGGCATACGTCATTACTTCATCCAGAAAGACATGAAACAATATAATTAGCCATAGGTACAAGCAGGATAGATTAACTTAATCTTAAACCAAGGAGAGTACAAAACAGAAACATAAAGTGCATAATGAATTCTGGTCCAAACTCTTTCAAGTTATAGTGTGAACTTTAAACCAAATCTAATACAATATGGAAGAACTACACTTAACTGCAAGAATGAGGGAATGAAAGTTGTGACAAGCCGAAAAAGTACTATGAAGAAATTAGTAAAAGTCTGAGTGTCAGCAGCATCATAATTCTAAATAATCTTTCTAACAAATGTTGATCTGGCTTCGAAGAAACATTTTTAAAGAGTTTTTCTTAACATCAAAGCAACAGAGTCATATTCACTCCAAAAAAATCACATTATGGCAGAAGAATTTTGCTCTCTCCAAAATGTATAGACCCGATCACTAGGTCCTTAACATTAAGATCCAAAGAAGGGAAGTTAACTTTTTCTGCTAGGTGCTAAGCAGAAGATTTCTAGACATTAAAGGGAGTCATACAGATTGAAATATTAGCTGCAACAAGTCACCTATGTCTCATAACCATGGAAACACAAGAATTACAAGACAAATTTAGCAAATAACAGCAAATCTAGTAGAATCACAAGGATTGTCAATTGAACAAGTTGCTTTATAGCAAGATCCGTTTAAGAGCTTAGTCCATTACCAGAGCCATGAATCATATTTGCTTCAAAGTAAGCACATAGTGGAGGAAGAATTCACCTTTTCTTAGGTGCAATTATCAGATGATTACACCCTAACATCAATATTAAATAAAGGAGAGAACTTTCACGGCTCACTGCTGAAAGTAAATCAATGAACCTTTACCACAGAGCCATAATCACAAAGGACATAATTAGATAAGTCATTAATGTTTTCTTAACTCCATGGAAGAGTATAACATGTTAAAGTTAATACGATAACTACCTGATAGATAGCCTCTCCAGAGCCCGAATAACAGCTAATTTAACAGTGTCACTAGGATGGTTAATTAGCCGAACAAGAGGGTTTATAGCACCTGCTTCTTTAAATGAAACCCGCATTTGCTCATTAATAGATACATCTGCAATGGCCTCTGCAGCTCTAACAATAGCTGACTCATCTTCAAGTCCAAGAATTAAAACCAAGCGAGCCACACCATCCATACACGGCAAAAGAGTAAACCTTGGATTTGATGAAAGTTCACCACTGGATATATTATCTTCTTCAATTTCTATTGCCCCAATACGTGCAAGAAATTGCTGTTGAGTGCGTCCTACCATTGCCTTCATCTTTGCTTCCTCAATGTTTGCATTCTTATCCTCAATATTTAATCCAAGAAGTAATTCAGAGGCGCCATATCTTGAAGTTTTTTGGTTCTGGTCAATTTTGGTACCATCGGGCAAAGAAGGCCATAAATACAGAGCTGGCCTGAAGGACTTGTAGGCAACTGCACCAACTAAAGGGACCAGAAGAAGATCTTCCTCCATGATAAGAATCTTGCTGTACTCATCTTTAGCAAGTTCCAGCAACGCATTCCTCGCTTCCTTTCTAATGACCTTAGATCCCTCCACCTCAGTTTTCAAGAGCATTGCCTGCACAACTCCAAGGTAATGAAATTTTCTGAGATTCAGTTTTGCGGCATCAAAGACATTAACCACTGGAAAATGGATTAAAAAATCCATCCCTAAATATGCCACAAACCATAATAAAAAATGATAAAAACTACTCCCTCTGTTTCTATTTATGTGAACCTATTTCCTTTTTAGTCTGTGCCAAAAAAGAATGACCCCTTTCCTTATTTGGAAACAATTTACCTTTATGCAATGATTTATAGCCACACAAAATATATATGCCTCATTTTACACCAGAAGTTCAAAAGTCTTCTATCTTTTCTTAAACTCTGTGCCTAGTCAAATGAGTTCACATAAATTGAAACGGAGGGAGTAACTTCTTTTCTGGAGAACATTGCAGTAGACTTACAACAGATTCAACAAATTAACAATGTTTTTATAGATCAAATCACCTACATGTTATAAGCAGAAGATGAGACTAAGCAGCGTTAAGACATTCTTGCTTAATCCAACTGGTTATAAAAATCTCCTCGTGAATGCCTTACTAGTTAATTACATTATCAACTTCAGTGTTATCAGTGTTATCAAAGGCGAAAAGCGCAAAAAAGCTCTAAGGTCCGTTGGGGCTTTAAGCGCAAAGCGCTAATAAAGTGGGGGCTTCAATGAAAAAAGACGCAAGGGGAGAAAAAGTAAAAATATGCAAGGCCAAGGCCTTTGGGGTCAATGCGACAGGGTTCGAGCATGATCTTCTGAACATAATTCTAAGGATGGAACAGCGAAGACAAGCCCAAATCCAACAACAGGAATCAAAACAAAAGGCAGGGAAGGAGAAGAGGAATAGAGGAGAGGGGGAAAGGAAAAGATTAGCTTGTGGGATTAATTATGACATAAGAGGGCAGCAGGTTAAGGGGTTGAAGGGTAGGCAATACCATTCATGTTCTGGATGAAGCTAAAAATCTTGAGTTGGAATGTGCGAGGGTTGAATGAGGTTTGGAAAAGAAGCACCATTAAATCTCTCATTCAGAAGTGGAGGGTGGACATTTTGTGTTTGCAGGAGATTAAGGTAGAAGATTGCTCTACTAGAATTCAACAATTATGGGGGAATAGATGGGCTGATTGGGTGGAGTTAAAAGCAAGTGGTACCAGGGGAGGAATTATGGTGATTTGGGACAAAAGAAAGTGGGTCAAATTAGATGCACACTGGGGGTCTTATTCCATTTCTTGTATGTTAGAAAGCACCACAGAAGTGTTTAGATGGTGCTTCACATGAATCTATGGTCCACACAACAATCCAGAGAGAAGTAATGTGGAGTGAGATTGCATGAATAAGGGGCCTTTGGGAAGATCACTGGGTAGTGGGAGGTGACTTCAATGTTGTTAGATTTGAGAGTGAGGGGCTGAATTGTACTAGAAGATCAAAGGCAATGAAGTTGTTCTCTGATGTTATTCAGGACCTAGGTGTTATTGATTTACCTTTACAGGGGGCTCAATATACCTATTCTAAAGGAGACAATTGTTTGCAGGCTTCAAGAATTGACAGGTTCCTTAACTCCAATGATTGGAATGACTCTTTTAATGTTGTGAGACAGATTGCCTTGCCTAGAGTGATTTCAGATCATTAGGCCAATTATTTTGGAGAGTGATGACTGGGATGCAACTCCTTCCTTCTTTAAGTTTGAAAATATGTGGCTTCAATCAGAAGGATTTCTAGGCAAACTAAAGAGCTGGTGGCAGAATTACACATTCACTGGTAGTGCTGATTTTATCCTTATGCAAAAGCTAAAAAGCCTAAAGAAGGATATCACTACCTGGAACAAGGAAGAGTGTATGAAGGTGGAAACCAGGAAAAACAGGGCACTAGAGGAACTCATGGCATAGAACAGGCTGCAGAAGACAGGCAATTGACTTTATCTGAAGCTAACCAAATGGTTAGTATAAGAATAGAACTACAATAGTTAGCCAAAGCAGCAGAAATTTCATGGAGGCAAAAATCAAGGTGTCTTTGGCTTAAGGAAGGGGACAGAAACACCAAGTACTTCCAGAAGATTGCCAACTCTCACAGAAGAAGCAATTGCATAGACAAACTCATGGTCGGGGATGAGATCGTAGAAGATAAGGAGCAAAAAAAGCAGGAGACACTGGATATTTATGAAAACATGTACACTGAGCAGGAAAGTTGAAGGCCATCTGCTAATTTTGAAGGAACTGCAACCATTACAGAAGAAGAAAAGGAGGGGTTGGAGGCATCCTTCAATGAGGAGGAGGTTCTTACAGCTATTAACTCTAGTGCTCCTCAAGCACCGGAGCCCGACAGTTACACAATGGCTTTCTACCAGCACTCATGGGAGTTCATTAAACATGACATACTTGCGGCCATGAGTTACTATCACCAGCAATATTGGATGGTTAGGTCATGTAATGCATCCTTCATTGCGCTCATTCCTAAAAAGAAAGGGGCAATGGAGTTAAGGGACTATAGACCAATTAATCTAATTTGTAGTGTGTACAAGATCATAGCTAAAGTCCTAGCTGAAAGGTTGAAGAAAGTGATGGGAAAATTGGTGTCAAATCAACAGAATGCATTCATCCAAGCAAGGCAGATCACAGATGCTTTGTTGATAGCAAACGAGGTCCTTGATTGGCAGTTAAAGCAAGGGGATGCAGGGATTCTATGTAAGCTGGACATAGAAAAACCTTTGATCAACTTAACTGGTCCTACCTCATTTCCATTCTCAGGCAAATGGGATTTGGGGAAAGATGGTTAAAATGGATCAAGTTCAATATCTCCACTATAAAGTACTCCATTCTAATCAACAGGAGCCCGGTTGGTTTTTTCTCTCCACAGAGGGGATTGAGACAGGAAGACCCACTCTCACCATTCCTATTCATATTAGCAATGGAAGGCCCAGCAGGATGTTGGATAAAGCTAAGCAGCTGCAATGGTTGAAAGGTTTTGATGTTGGGAGAGGAAGCACGGTCAATATTTCTCATCTGCTCTATGCAGATGACGCTTTGATTTTCTGTGGGGCAGACTGAAGTCAACTGCTCTATCTAAATCTAACTGTGAGAAAGCATGGGAGAAAATATTATTATTCACACATAATACAATGATAAAATGAGCCCTATATAGATAATACATGTCCTACTCCTAATATATATAGGATTAAGGTTATTTACCACTATTTAACTACTAAACTAACACTCCCCCTCAAGCTGGTGCATATAAATCAAATGTACCGAGCTTGTTATATATATAACTAATACGAGGACCAGTGAGAGACTTGGTGAAAATATCAGCAAGCTGATCATTCGACTTCACAAATTTGGTAGCAATATCTCTTGAGAGTATCTTTTCTCTGATGAAGTGACAATCAATCTCAATGTGTTTAGTCTTCTCATGGAACACCGGATTTGATGCAATATGATGGGCAGCTTGATTATCGCACACAAGTTCCATCTGGCTGATGTCACCAAATTTCAACTCCTTGAGCAATTGTTTGATCCAAATTAGCTCACATGTTGCCATAGCCATTGCTCGATATTCTGCTTCTGCACTAGATCGAGCAACTACATTTTGTTTCTTGCTCTTCCAAGACACCAAATTGCCTCCTACTAAAACACAATATCCAGACGTAAAACGTCTGTAAGAAGGTGATCCTGCCCAATCAGCATCTGAGTAACCAACGATCTGCACATGACCTCGATCCTCAAACAATAACCCTTTGCCTGGAGCCGATTTTATATACCGAAGAATGCGGACAACTGCATCCTAGTGGCTATCACATGGAGAATCCATAAACTGACTTGCAACACTCACAGGAAAGGAAATGTCAGGTCTGGTCACTGTGAGATAATTTAAATTACCAACCAATCACCTATATCTTGCAGGATCGCTAAGCGGCTCCCCCTGTCCTGGCAGAAGTTTAGAATTCGGATCCATCGGAGTGTCAATCGGTCTACAACCTGTCATTCCCGTCTCCACAAGAATGTCTAAGGCATACTTCCGTTGTGATATCGCAATACCTGAGCTAGACTGAGCGACCTCAATACCTAGAAAATACTTTAGTTTGCCAAGGTCCTTAGTCTGAAAGTGTTGAGAGAGATGTTGCTTCAATTTAGTAATATCATCCTGATCATTGCCGGTAACAATAATATCAGCAACATAGACCACCAGATAAATACAGAGACTCGAAGCAAAGTGCCGATAAAACACAGAGTGATCAGCATCACTCCGACTCATGCCAAACTCCTGGATAACTGTGCTGAACTTACCAAACCAGGCTCGAGGAGACTGCTTTAGACCATTAAGTGACTGGCGCAAGCGACATACAAGACCACAAGACTCCCCCTGAGCAACAAACCCAGGTGGTTGTTCCATATAAACTTCATCCTCAAGGACACCGTGTAAAAAAGCATTCTTAATGTCCAACTGATAGAGAGGCCAATGACGAACAACATCCATGGATAGAAAAAGACGGACCGATGCTACCTTAGCCACGGGAGAGAAGGTATCACTGTAATCGAGCCCAAATATCTGAGAATATCCCTTGGCAACAAGACGGGCCTTAAGGCGATCAATCTTGCCATCCGGACCAACCTTGAGTGCATATACCCAGCGACAACCAACGTTAGATTTACCTGAAGGAAGAGGAACGAGCTCCCAAGTACCACTCGTATGTAAAGCAGACATCTCGTCAGTCATAGCCTGTCGCCATCCTGGATGAGACAATGCTTCACCTGTAGACTTAGGGATGGAAACAGAGGACAGCGAAGATATAAAAGCATAATAAGGTGATGACAAACAATGATAACTTAAACCGACATAATGGGGATTAGGATTAAGTGTGGTTCGTATACCTTTCCGAAGTGCAATCGGTGTACTAGGAAGAGACAAGTCCGCAGTAGGAGCAGGGTCAAGTGCAGGACGTGAATCAGCTGGGCCTGATGCCGGGTGCGGACGAGGATGATATGTCAAGAGTGGTGTTCCTGTGGCGGGGATCTAGGAGGAGCCACACTAGACTCCCCAATGGTTTGAATGGGTAAGACTTCTATGGCGGAAGGTGAAGGAGGAGCTATAGTAAACTCCTTAAAGGTCGGTATAGGTAAGACCTCAGATATATCAAGGTGGTCAGAAGAGGTAAAGAAAGGCTCAAACTCAAAAAATGTGACGTCAGATGACATAAAGTACCTACGAAGATCAGGTGAGTAACAACGATATTCCTTCTGAACACGAGAATAACCAAGGAAGACACACTTGAGAGCACGAGGAGCTAACTTATCTTTCCCGGGGCTAAATTATGAACAAAACAAGTGCTCCCAAAAACACGAGGGGGAACAGAGTATAAGGGTGACTGGGAAAACAATACTGCATACGCAATCTGATTCTGGATGGGAGATGAAGGCATAGCGGAACATGAGATTCAATGAGAAGTGTGCGAGCAGTCTCAATGATGTCCCTATTATTTCTCTCTGCAACCTCGTTGAGGGGGGGTATAAGGACAAGAGGTCTGATGAATAATTCCTTGAGAAGTCATAAACTGCTGAAATTGAGAGGATAAATATTCTAAGGCATTATCACTGCGAAAAGTGCGAATAGAAACACCAAATTGATTTTTAATTTCAGCACAAAAATTCTGGAATATAGAAAACAACTCAGAACGATCTTTCATTAAGAAAATCCAAGTACATCTTGAATGATCATCAATGAAACTAACAACATAACGAAATCCCAAGGTTGCACTGACTCTACTAGGACCCCATATATCAGAATAACTAAAGAAAAAACAGACTCTGCATGACTCTCAATACTACGAGGAAAGGAGGCTCGGGTATGTTTCCCGAGCTGACATGACTCACACTCTAATGTAGATAAACTAGGCACCATCTTCTGAAGCTTGGATAAGTTTGGATGTCCTAAATGTCTGTGAATTAGGTCCGGAGGATCTGTAACTAGACATGCCTTGGAGGAATTGAGTGAGTTAAGGTAGTAAAGGCCTTTTGATTCAAGTCTTGTTCCAATCGTCTGTCCCGTACTGTGATCCTGCATAATAAAAGAATCATCAATAAAATACATACCACAATGGAGGGCACGAGTCAAACGACTAACAGATGCAAGATTAAAAGGACAGCAGTGACAGAGGGTAGGGGATTCGCTTGTCCAACTCCTTTTGCTTTAGTTTGAGACCCATCGGCTAAAGTAACAGTGGGAAGAGACTGTGAATACGCAATATTTGACAAAAGTGATTTATTACCAGAGCTATGATCAGAAGCGGCTGAGTCCACAACCCATTGTCCAAGAGTACTAGACTGGGAAACACAAGCAAAAGAATTACCAGCAACAGAAGTATCAGTCTGAGCAACAGAGGCTACTTGTGGAGATGTCTGCTTACTTGCTCGGTACTGAAGGAACTCATTATACTCTCCTTCAGATAAAGAAAGTCTCTGGTTACCTGTAGTCTCGGTCTGAGCAACATAAGCATTTTTGGGTGAACGACCATGTAAAAAATAGCACATGTCACGAGTGTGTCCAAGTTTATGACAATAAGAGCACTTGGGTCTAGACCTTCCAAAACGACCTCCTACCCGTCTATTTTCCATAGTTTGAGATGCCCGATTGTCCACTGACTGGGATATGAGAACAGATGAGTCAAGTGTCTGTGATGAGCTCACTGGGTGACTTGGTGCTGCAGCAAGGCGAAGTAATCGAGAGAATAATTTATCAACTGTGGGGACAGTCGGACTAGCCAAAATCCGATCGCGTACTTAGTCAAGATCATTAGGAAGTCCAGCAAGAGTAAGAACTAGAAACATCTTTTGTCGCTGCTCTTGTTGCTTTTCAAGACTAGCAGAAACTGGCATCAACTTCTCAAATTCCTCCATGACTGCATGTACTTGTCCTATGTAAGTAGACATATCTAATTCATGTTTCTTTAAATTTGTCATCCGCGATATCACATCATAGAAACGAGATATGTCATTAGTGTATAAAGTGTGAGCCTTTTCCCAAACCAAATAACATGTCTGGAATGGACGAAACAAGGGCATCAACTTGGAATCAATAGATTGCCACAAAATATTGCATAATTGAGCATAGATCTTCTCCTAGTGTGCTTTGGCCTTTTCATCTCCTTCGCTAGATTTTTTGATTAGATGATCTTGAACACCTTGACCTTTACACCACAGCTCGACAGACGAAGCCCTAGCTAAGTAGTTTGAACTTTCCATTAAAGGTTCTGAGGTAATCATAATACCGGAAAAACATCAACTCCCAAAGACATCGTTGGATTGAAGAGAGGTCTATAAAATTACACCCAAATAATAGAAATAACCAATTGAAAAATCCCTGAAACAGGCGAAGGAAACACTTTTTTTTTTTTGCCGGAAAAGTACTGTAGCTGCCGGAAAGTTTTCAAAGTACTCGGAATCAAAAAATAAAGGCACGGGTAGGGTCGGAATTGCTGTGCAACCAGGCTGTCCTGAAGAATCTCGGCCAAAAAATGGCCGGAAGGTGCCTCACGTGCCGGCGCGTGACGTCGGAGACTCGCCGGAAAATATTTTCCCGGTCGCGTATGAGGGCGCGTGGGAGGGTTTCAGCCAGAGAAAATTTTGCGGGTTGGTCGCCGGAAGCTGATCTACCTCGTGGTGGTGTTGGTTTTTGCACAACACCGATGGATATAGGTTTTTTCTCGAAAAACAACCCTAAAGGGTCGCCAGAATTGAAGCACGGCGAACTGTTTTGGCTGGGTTTTCTTTCCCGGATGTTTTCTCACTGCTGCTCTGATACCATGTGAGAAAGCATGGGAGAAAATATTATTATTCACACATAATAAAATGATATAATGAGCCCTATATATAGATAATACATGTCCTACTCCTAATACATATAGGATTAAGGTTATTTACTACTATTTAACTACTAAACTAACACTAACCTTTCTTATATTTGAAGTTATTTCAGGCCTTCACATTAACATGCTTAAAAGTGTAATCTACCATGTTAATGAGGTGCATAATTTAGAAGATTTGGCTGGAATTTTAGATTGCAATATTGGATGTTTACCGACTACTTACCTAGGACTTCCACTAGGGGCAAAGTTTAGGTCGGAATCTATATAGAGCGGGGTCATTGAGAAATTTGAAAAGAAACATGCTTCTTGGCAGCTGCAGTATTTGTCTATTGGTGGAAAACTAACTCTAATCAGTAGTGTCCTAGACAACATTCCAACCTACCAGATGTCACTCTTTACAATGCCTAGTAAGGTCTTGAAGCAGCTAGACAAGATCAGAAGGAACTTTCTATGGGAAGGGACTAAAGATGGTCACAAGTTTCACCTGGTAAAGTGGTCTAAAGTTATCTTACCAAAGCACCAAGGTGGACTAGGGGTCAGGGACTTAGCTTTGCACCACAAATGCTTATTGATGAAATGGCTTTGGAGATATACACAGGAGGAGCAGAGCCTATGGAAGAAAGTTGTCAACGCCAAGCATGGAACCCAAAGCGACTGGTGCACCAAGCTATCTAGAGCACCACATGGAGTTGGAGTTTGGAAGGGCATTTGCAAACTCTGGGAGGAGTTCTCACAAAACCAGCACTTCGCAGTTGGAGATGGACAACAAACAAAATTCTGAAAGGACAAATGGCGGGGGAACACACCCCTAAGGAATGACTACCCTGCTCTTTTTCAAATGGTTAGCGATCCAGACTCAACAGTTCATTAGTGCAGAGAAGGCAACTCATGGAACATAACATTTAGAAGGAACTTGCAAGATTGGGAATATGAGGATCTGCTCAGACTTCTTTCCTCACTCAACAATTTCTCAAGCAACACTCTAGTACCTGACCAGTTCAAATGGGGTAGTGCAGATGCAGGAAAGTACTCAGTCAAAGGAGCCTACAAGTTAGAAGGAACTCACAATGTAATAACTAGCCATTGGCCTTGGAAGTTAATATGGAAAATCAAGTTGCCACCCAAAGTCATCTGCTTCAAGTGGACTGCACTTTATGAGGCTTGTCTGACCCAAGACAATTTAGCCAAGAGGAATTTTCAGATTGTGAACAGATGCTACATATGCCAGAGGGAGGCAAAAACTCACAACCATCTTTTTCTTAAATGCTCTGTTGCAACAGATTTATGGAGTATGTTTATATCACTCTTTGGACTTAGATGGGTCATGCCATGTAATATCAGTGATGCTTTTGAGTCTTGGAGTTACTGGAAAGTTGATAGCACCATCAGGAAAGTATGGAAGATGATACCTGCAGATAGTTTTTGGAGCATTTGGAATGAGAGAAACAGCAGGTGTTTTGACGGAGTATCAACTTCTCCCGACAAACTCAAGGCTAGATGCCTCATGTATTTGTATAGATGGGCTTATCTATCCCCTATAGACTCCCCTGATAGTTTTTTGAATTTTGTTAGCTCCCTAGTACTAGTATAAACATTTGTAAGGAGCTAACAATTGCTACATTCTTTTGTAATTTATGCATCTTCTTGATGCCAGTAATGAAACCAATTACTTCATAAAATAAAAAAATAAAAATATGCATGTAGTCCAAGACTAATCATTATAAGCATGAATAACAAAATATATAGACAAAGAAATTGGAAAAAAAATACGATAAAGTGAAATATCAATTGTTTTCGGTCGCCTTTTTAGGATTACACTCATTGGCAAGGAAAAGTATGCCTTAGAGCTTTGATGCGACACTAAAGCGCCCACAAAGCGAGGCGAACCGCTCAACGTGTTTTGAGCCTCGCTTTAGGGCTTAAGCGCGCTTTAAGCGCGCCTTTGACAACACTAGTGTTATCAAAGGCGAAAACCGCAAAAAAGCTCTAAGGTCCGTTGGGGCTTTAAGCGAAAAGCGCAAATAAAGTGTGTACTTTAATGAAAAAAGGCGCAATGGGAGAAAAAATAAAAATATGTATGTTGTCAAAGACTAATCATTATAAGCATGAATAACAAAAATAAGTACAAAAAAATTGAGAAAAAAACCACGATAAAGTGAAATATCAATTGTTTAAGGTCGCTTTTTTTTCAGGATTACACTCATTGGCGAGGGAAAGTATGCCTTAGAGTTTTGACACGACACTAAAGTGCCTACAAAGCGAGGTGAAGCGCTCAACGTGTTTTGAGCCTCGCTTCAGGGCTTAAGCGCCTTTGACAACACTGGTCAACTTGTCTGATCTTTTACATGGTTTGTAGAAGTAAATGTATATCATGCACCATGACCTCCATTTCTTTCGATTCTACTCGGTATCTATTTGGTTTCCCTCCCTATCCTTGTTCAAGAACCAAATAATTACATTTAGATCTTTCTTGTATCCTTTTTTTATAACCGTGGTGTCGGGGCCAGCTTGCGCGCATCTCGACTAATTCCAAGGGATACCTACTACCTCCCACCATCTTTTCTGTATCTAGTAAGTTCTATATCCTTGTTCAAGAACCAGCAAATTATATTCTAGATCTCTTTTTCTTAATGGTACATGGAAAATCCTGGAGAAGGTAATTGATACAAAGTTTTCGCAATTCTTAAGCACTCATAAATATATTCCAGACCAATTGATATCTACCCAAAAAAAAGTGTAAGAACACGAATCAACCGGTCTTAGTGTCTTACCAGTTTTGGGATGACACCTGCTTCAACCATATTCTTGTGATTAGAAACAGTCAATGCTAAATTAGACAAAACCCCTGCAGCTGCCTCCTTCACTTTCACTTCTTCATCCTCCAGGAACTTTATCAGTAAAGGCAGGAGATCAGAGTTGGCAATTTTGTTTCTGAGTTTCTCATCCACAGATAAATTCCATAATGAACATAAGCTTTGCTCCTTCACCTGCAGAAATAAATTCAAGCTTGTGCCTCAAATGCTTGTATCAAAAAGAAGTGAGGACAGAAAAAATGAGGTAGATTTTGCACATTTGGGGAGAGGGAAGAACGTGTCAAGAGGCCGTTTATCTCTTCTATTGCACCACTATCTGCCACAAGCTCTCTGTACATATTCACTGAGGATATCATCCTCAAAAGACCAGCAGCTGCTTCACAAGCAGCATCAGACTCAGACCTTAGAAGGTTCACAACCAGATTAACCGAACCCCGGAACTGCATTAACATATCAACACACTGCTTCCCTCCAAGTGAATACTTCCAGAGAGCAATGACTGCCTGTTCTCTATCTAGTGGGTCATGGTCCAAACCAAGCATCCGAACAAACAAGGCAATGTAACCATCACCTGTGTTAGATGAGCTATCCTTTAACATATCAACATCCTGTAAATGAAAGAGGAAGATTCATCATCATGTACACCTTATGCGAAAAACATGCTTTAACTTGACGCAGATAAGCTCTGAAAGAGTTGGTGAAAGAAAGATCACCACTAAAAAATGGAAGTACTCTCAAGGATTAAGTACACATTAAGCAAACAGTCTAGGATTAAGAACTGGAGGTTAAAGTTCTGTTTTGTGAACCGAAATTTCCCTATAAGAGACAAATATGATCCACATAACATTCACAAATGAGTTTGAAAACTCATAGCATGATAAGAGCATGCCTGCAATCAAAATGCTTAGTGCAAGTAAATCGAAATCCAGCATGACAGAGTAGAGACTAAAATACAAGCAACCCAGTAGGAAAAATAAATTTCACCTGATGAGGGTTAACATAAACTTCACCCCCTCCATCATTGCAGGCCACCCTTGTCCTTGTGAGACCTGAATACAACCTAGGGTTGTCTCCATTATAAAAACACAAGTTGGAAAACAATGAATTATTAGCTTTACTTGCTCTAACTGTGACACTAATAACTCCTCCAGGGGTTTGCAAGACTTGATAACTGGGTAGCTTGAGCAAGAGCTGTGCTGGGATTGGTAAGGCCATGTTTGGTATATTTCAACGGAATTGGAAACTAAAGGGTTTTTAGTTTGGTTTATTGGTTTGTTGTCTTGTCATCCTCAAAGTTTGAGTTCAGTATACTTTCTCTAGCGATAACGGAGTGTACCAGTAATTTCGAAAACCAGAGTGACAATGTTATAAAGAGATTTTTCTCTCTCCACCAAACTCCCTCAACTTCCTTTAATGGGCTTAGCCTAAATGGGCCACTAAGGGGAGGGGTTATTTTGGGAAATCTACTCTAAATACCTATTCAGGCAATTTTAATTACCCGTTATTGCCCATTCTAATTTATCTTAGAATGTGTACCTATGCAATCTAAAGTATTTACCCAACTACCTATTTTCAAAATCCTTTCCTTTCTAATCCCGGATCACGTGAATCTCCGTCAATTGCCCCAACCTATTTTCTCTTTTATTATCTTCTCAAATATAAATAAATGTTTTTCTTCAATCTTTCTCATTTCTTAATAGGATGTACGTGTCCATTGAATATTTTTTATTAATTTATTCTCCCTTTCAAAATGGTATATTGTATATTATTAAGAGCAAATTATGATATATACCCATAAAGGATAAAATATTTATCCGTATCTACTCATGTTCATTTTTTTTATATTTTATACCTATACGGCACATTTATTTTACCCATTCTTATCTTTGTCATTATTTAGCATGAAAGTTCATGTTCTCTTTTTTTTTGTTGATAAACTATGTTCTCAGATACATATGCACATTTATCTTTTAATTGCATTACATTTTCCTAATATGTTTTATCATCTTATCATAACAATACTAATTAAAAATAATATAATATAATATTTATTAAATAATATATAATATTATAAAAATATATGAACCTGGAGAGCACAAAAAGATATTATTATTATTATTATTATTATTATTATTATTATTATTATTATTATTATTATTATCTTGAAAAAGTATTCGTCAATGTTGATGCTCACACATTAAATAACATATTTAGAAAGTAAATTAGCTAACACCGAATTTTATTTCATCGTATGCCAAGAATTATTTTTTAAGAAATTTTATTTTCCCCCCAACTCTTCTTTTCTTTATTGTTTTGTCCTTTGATTAAGTTATAATTTATTATATACCATATTTAAATACTATATTAAATACCAAACTCTAAAATAACTAGCTTTTTTATTAAAACCTAATTAATAGAAAATATGTTTTTATAAATTTTATAATACTATATACCATATATTTTTATAATATAATTTAAATACTATATTAAATACCAAACTCTAAAAAAATTAATTTCTTTATTAAAACCTAATTCTATTGAAATTCGTTAGTTGTTGTTCTTTGATCTGTAGATTGTACCTTTGATGCTGGTTTTTGGAGATTTATTGTACAAAAATTTAAATCCACCATTGAAGGACCTTGAAGCTTGAAATATAGTTGAACCAAA
>ML265885.1:3639-18765 GCA_005239495.1 Nicotiana undulata | reverse complement strand
GCTCTTGGGGTCGTTAACAATGGAGGAAAAATTGATTTTTGGATGAAAATTCACGAAAGGGCTGTTTATAGGTCTGCCCAGCAGTTTTCGCACCTGCGGGAAAAGGGTCGCTCCTACGGAAAAAGGCCTGGGCACTGGGGGGATTCTCGCACCTGCGGACTTTGGATCGCAGGTGCGGACTCGCACCTGCAGGAAATTGGCCGCACCTGCGATGGCCTGGGCCCTGGAGATTTCTCGCGCCTACGGAGTCTGGTCCGCTCCTGCGGAAGGAGTTGCGCCTGCGTTTGAGTTCCCGCTAGTGCGAGACTCGCGCCTTCGGCTCATGGACCGTAGGGTATATTTGTTGGCAGGGGTGGTTGTTCATCGCGTTCGCGAAGCTTTTTTTGGAAGTGGACATCACGATTGTGTGAGGTTTGACGCGTTCTCATAGAAGGGGAGTCCAGATAGGAGGTCAGGATTTTCGCATAAGTGATTGCGAGAGGATGGACTTGTTCACGTATGCTTGGAGATGGAGAGCATCGCGTTTGCGACCTGGATGTCGCGTTCGCGAAGGGACGTTTCTAAGAAGTGATTGGTTGTGCTTTTTGATTGTGAGGTTGGCCCAGCGATCGTGAAGGGTATGCCTGGGTAGTCTATTTAACATCTCATTTCGAGGGTATTGGTTATTATATCACATTTTGAGTTAGAGAGCTCGGTCTTAGGTGATTTTGGAGGGGATTTTCAAGATTTGGATTTAGGTCAGTTTTTTTACCCAGGTTTATTTATATTTCACGATTCCAACCTTGATTTTAGCATTTAATTAAAGTGAAAAAATTGGAGATTTTAGTAAATACTTTTCTAATGCATAAATTGATGATTTGAGGATCGATTTGAGGTCGTATTTGGATGAAACACATATATTTTGACTCATATCGGGATGGGTGTCCAAAATTTGTGAGTTTGGTTCGGTTCCAAGGCGCGAGCCCAGGGTTTTACTTTTTGGGTTGACTTTTTGATTTTGGTTAAATACCTTAGCTTTATCATTTGAAATCAATTCCTATGGCTTTGATTAATGTTATTAAGATAATTTTGATGGATTTGGATAGTCCGTAGGTTGACTCACGCTTGAAGGGTTTCTTAGATTACTAATTTGGCTTGCTTGTGGTAAGTTTATTACCTAAACATGATTGAGGCACTGGTTTCCTGTGTTATTTGTGATAGCTACGAGACATGGGTGGCACATATGTGTGGGGTTGAGCCGATGTGCACGCACCGGATTGTTATTCGTGCTCGGGGTTGTGTTTAAGCTATGTTATGCCTTGATGTGCTTGTTAAGGTCCATACTTAGATGATTCTTACATTTTTAACCTTGTTGTGAGCTATTTGAGCCATTATGAGGTTAAATAGCGGCTAATCTCCTGATTGAACTTGATTTGTGATGAAATTGCCTGATTTGAGCTATGATAGCACACTTTGCACATGCATACACCTTAGTATGTCACTCATACCACTCCAGGAGTATGAAATCTGATATTCATTGATCATGTACATGTATTCATTTATATTTTCTTCTGTGTGATTTGGTTTTGAATGGTAGACTATGACCACGCGGGACAGATTGTGTTATTGTGACTATGACCAAGTCGATCGGATTATGACATTGTGCATATGATCATATTGGGCGGATTGTTTTGGTGTGCCTATGATCACGCCGGACGGATTGTGTTGTTGTGGTTGTGACCACTCCATACAGATTATATTGTTGTGTCGGTGACCATGCAGAGAGGATTATGATATTGACCCTATTACTACACCAGGCGGATTATGATTATTGCATTTGACTACGCCGTGCAACTTGTGGATATGGATCCATTCCTTAGGGTCTCCCTCCCATGTTTCTTCTTGATGGTGTTCATGTGGATTGCCAAAAACTGACAAGTGGTTTGGTTTGAGTATTAAAATTTTGAGAAAAGTCTGGCCAGTGTTTGTTTTGATTATTGCATGTCGTCTTTACTTGCAATTTCCTTGGTTATTACCTTATTTACTGGCATATCATCTTTATATGTCAGATCATTGACTGACCAGAGTACTTAAGTAATTATGTGCACTAAGGTTGATATTTTTGTGCTTTATGACTGGATCATAGTACTTGTTAAATTCATAAATTGTACATGTGTTGAAAAAGTATCATTTATAATCCTTGCATTTTTTACCTCGCCAAGGTTGGTTAGGATATTTGCTGAGTACATGGGGTCGGTTGTACCTATACTACACTCTGCACCTAAATGTGCATATCCAACTATTGGACCGAGCCACCAGTATCGGAGTTTTTGCAACTTGAGTTGTCCGAGAGATGAGGTAGAGTTTCATCATGATCGTAGTCTTGGTGTTTCTTTCTATTTATCATGTTGTCTTTATTTCTAACATTATTGTTATTTAGCCTTTTCAGACTTGTATTTTCATTTTAGAGCTCATGACTCTATATTTACTAGTTCTGGGGGATCTGCTATGTATTGACGTTGTTGTTATTTATAATTGGCCTTAGACTTGTACTATTTCTGTTAATACAGTATTGGCATTTCTATTTATATTAATACAGTATTAACATTTCATTTTTGTTATGTCTGGGATGCCTAGCAATTGAGTTAGGTTCCATCACGACCGGTTGGTGATTTGGGTCGTGTCAGTTTTGGTATTTGATTCTTGAATTTAGATATTATTTTGATGATTTGTGCTTACAAGCAAGTTTGTATGGTGATATTACACTTGTGTGGATGATCAGATTGGATCTCGAGGTGCTCAGGTGAGTTTCAATAAATTTTCGAACTGTTTATTGTCATAAGTGGAAATTTTAGTACTACCGACTAGAGTCTGGTTGCATATGCGAGGTTGGGAACAAACTAGGCATGTTCGCATTTGCAAAGTTTTGGTCATTTTTGCGAGTTGGTCGGGCTTCGCAATTGCGAGGATTGTGTCGAAATTTTGACACTAGTGAGTAAGGAACAACTTCTTATTTGCAAAGCTTGGTTCGCTTTTGCGAAGGTCTAGTCGCATTTCCAACATTTGAGGGGCTCAGACACTATTCGCATTTGCGAATATCACAATTGCAAGCAAAAGTTCGCAACTGCGATATCTACAACTGGGTAAAAGGTTGAGATTTCAGAACTTAGCTCTTTTTACTCAATTTTTTAGAGCTAGACTCCACATAAAGGTGATTTTGGAGAGCAAATTCTTTCCAACGTCATATTATAGTAACTTTAACTTGTTTTTGTTCAATTTTCATTACCTTCTCATGAATTTTCCCTATCAAATCTAAGACTCATAGAATAGAATTTGGAGTTCTGGATAGAAATTAGGAATTTTGTAAAATTGATATTTAGACCTCAAGTTGGGGTCAGATCTCAAAGCAAAATTCATATTTGGACTCGGGGGTGAATGGATAATCGGGATTTGGGTTTAAATTTAAAATTTCAACCACATGAGCCCGATTTGATTTTCGTTGACTTTTTTATATATGTTAAATATCGAACGTTTTTCATACGAGGGTAGTTTCTAAAGCTTTTTTTTTTTTACTTCTTTGAGTATAATTAGATTATATATGGGTGATTTGGAGGCTTTTTCTAAAGGGAAGGTTGTTGATCTTGTTATGGGAAAAGTTAATATTGTGGTTAACTTTTATTTGAGGGAACTAAGATTAGTCTACTTTTGACATCATCTATGTGTGGAGATGGCATATATGCAAGGTGACGAGTGTATATACATTATCATGGGTTTAAGCATGCAGTGTGTACCACTTTATTTTACGTCTATAATTATACAATGTCTTTACTTATTTCATGTTTTTTCTTGTGACTCTTACTTGATACATGTTTTTACTTGATATATGTGCCTTCACTTCTTGCATGTCGTTAATTGTTACATATTCTAGCTTATTCGTGCCTTATTTTTTGTACTCCGTTACTTATTGCATGCTTTCTGTTACACAACGGCTTCCTGAGATGTCTTATAAGGGTGACATAAGGCTATACAATCGATGTATGTTCGATTATAGTCCGCCAATTGGGTTCCCCACCATATGTTAGACAAGACTGTTAGTGTCGTATGAGAAAACCGATATCATGAGCAATTCAGAGAACACAAAAGATAATGAGAATGAAACAAATCTTGATTGCATTAATGAAAGCTATTACATAAAGCAACACAGTGTCGAGGGGCGGAGACACCAATATAGATAATTGTTTGCTTGCTTGGAAGTTTGACTACTTGATCCCCCCTAATAATGCTTAAAAAAATAAACCAAAGTTACATGAATTGACATAAATAATCTAGAGAATGATAATGGAAATACACGAAGTAAAACTACTCTATATTTACAACAAAAAGGACCTAGATTCCTACAAAGTAAATGTAGGTCCACTGGAAGCACTTAGGGGTCACAACCTTGTCTTTTGCGTTAGGGTCAGCATATGCGGCGTACCGTAGGGTATGGGTCGATTGCACTGATAATGGGTGTGCGCTGGGGTACGACCTGTTGAGGGGTGTTGTTGGAATCTACCTGCTGCTCGGCTCTGGCGAGGGCTATTGATGGGGCGACATAGGCACATGCGCACTTATCACTTGGCGCGACCAAGACAACCAGGTCGTCTATGGTACTAGGTGTTGGGAGGCTTGCCAGGATGCCATGGGGTGCGTCCAAGAGATCATGGTGCATTGCTTGAAAGCCGCCCATGACATTCTCCCCCACCTGAGTTGACGACATCTCAATGCCTTACTTGGAAGATAATCATCAATAAGGCTCTTGTTAGATTTGAGGTTTCTTCCCCTCTCCTAATCGCATATGTATCACAACCCTGCTATTTCACCAAGAACTCATGGTGATCTTTTCTTGAAGCGTGAATCACTTGATCATCAAGAATAGCTTATGCACGCCTTTTGTCGATTGAGTTGGGGCCTCAAATACTTGGTATTGTGAGTTGAGTCCGTGAAGGATCCTCCATGTCTTCTCGAAAAGGTTTCAAGAGGCTGACATAGAAGATGTAATGAATATTCTAACACACTGGGGTATCCACCGGTATGCAACTTTCCTTATGCGTTTCTCAATGGTAAAAGGTCGAACATACATTTGCAATAGGCGAGGGTCATGAACCCCTGCACATAGGTATTGATTTGGGATTTTCACCATCACTTTATCCCCAACTTGGTGTTCAACAAAGCGACGATTTTGATGAACATGGTTTTTTCATCCGCTTTTAGGTTTTCACAAGATTGCTCCGCACTATCTCCAAATTTTGCTTCCATTATTTCCAGAAGCTAGCTGCTCAAGGAGATTCTATCAAATTATGGGCATTCAGAGTAGCTGTGATATCCGATAACAATTTGAAAGACGCTTGTGTTTGTACTAGAGCTCTTTTGTGAATTGAAACACAATGAAGCAACATACAGAAGCTTAACCCAATTCTTCTACAAGATAGTAACAAAATAGTGAAGGTATCCTCCAGCATTTCATTGATCGCTTCATCTGGCCATTAGATTGTTGATGGATACTTGAGTTGTGGCTCAACTTGCACTAAAAGATCTGAGTCCAAAAGTTGCAATGAAGCGAGACTCGCAGTCACTGACGATGGATTTAGGTAGGCCCTAATATTTGAAAACATGAGAGAAAATGAGTTGGGATGTATCTTCTATTGATATATAAACATTGGGGTGGCTATAAATAGAGCATATTTTGAAAACCGATCTACCACAACCAAGATAATTGTCAGATTTTCGACCTTGGGAGTCCGTTGATGAAATCTGGTGTGAAGATTTACCAAGGTCTCTTTGGAATAGGCAATGGCTCCAAAAGTCCCGGTTGAGTCAAGCGGTCACACTTGTATTTCTCACATACTCGAAAAGTCTTCACATACTAAGAAAGTTCATTAGCCATTTGGGGCCAATAGTAAGCATGGCACAACAACGCCATAGTGCGTTCTTATCCTGGGTGGCCGGCCCATAAAGTATCGTGGCATTCTATCGGAAGATTCCTTTGCATATCTCCTTCTTTTGGAACATAAAGTTGGTTCCCTTTCACCTTTAGCATCCCCTGAGGTAGAAGGATTCTTGGTGAGTAAATCTTGTATATGGTCTTTTATAGTTGTGACCACTTCACTCCCCCTTAAGGTGGAAGGAGGCACACTAATGCTAGGTCATCCCTCTGACTAAGCGCATCAGCAACCTGATTGGCCTGCCCACTATGGTACTCTAGGTTGAAACAGAATTCCGCTAGGAGTTCCTGCCACATATAGTCGTTCAGCTTTGGCTGGGTTATGAAACGAGTAATATTCATTTTTTTTTATCTTGACCATGAACGGGGTTCACATCAGGTAGTGCATCCAAAGGCATAACCAGTGGATGACATCTAATAATTCTTTTTAGTGGGCGGTATAGCGTCGTTATGTATTCTTCAACTTCCGGCTCTCGTACGCAAAGTGGGTGGTATAGCGCCGTTGTGCATTCTTCAACTTCCAGCTCTAGTACGCGACCGGATACCCCTCTTATAGCAAGACTTTGCCTGGGGCATAGCCAAGGAGTGTCGGTGAAGCTTGGTCATTATGAAGGAAAATTTAACTTGTGTGTGGTGATCATAGATGACTTCGAACTAAATTTGTATTGGAATTCATAAAGCAAACCAACACCATTCCGATACCTTATGCAAACATGCTATTGATAAGGGGAGCAAATGGGGCCAAGCCCTGTATTTTCCCATGCACAACCATAAAGATGGCCACGAGGAACATCTCGGCCTTAGAGTTGAAGAAGGGAGTCAAAATACATGAAAGTACGTTCTTGGCTACCCTCTGTATTTAAGATATTATATGTTCTTGGGGTCCTATACCCTTTCCTATGAATTGACCGAGTTGATCTACCTCAGGGGATGCTAAGTAATTTGAGTAGCGCCTGTGACTATATGCACCCGTTATCTATCAGCGATCGAATGGGCTTGCCATTGACTCTCATCTCGGCGAACATTAGGAACTTCTTTTGATTAAAAGGAGGACCCTCATCCACCTTCGTTTTCCTTTTCATTAAAGTTGGGCATGGGTCCTTCTTCTTATAGATGTCGACACTATTTCCTGCTAAAGCTTCAGAAATAGAGCAAACAAGTGCTTTGAAGACACCTATTGGTTCTTTCTGGTAAAAACCATCCTCGTCATCATCCATCAAATCATAAAAAGTTTGACGGGCATTCATTTGCGCCTGTGGACATTCATTGTTCCAATGCAGCCCACCGCAATGTCGACATCCTGAATAGGGCTTCCTCCCCCAATCAATGTTGTGAGATGTAGCACTATTTCTGCCTGAGGAGGGAGTCTTGGATTTGGTTTCACTCCTATCTCCCCCACTTTTTCTAGGGACACCATTGCTAGGTTAGCCTTCATTGTATCCTCCTCGGACAGGTGGTTGAGGCCTATCAGTCCGAGCTTCCACTTGTTAGTCTCAAAGGTATTCTGCTTCTTGGATTGCCTTGGGTAAAGTATCTACCCTTTATCTTTGAATCTCCATACGAGCATAAGGTTTCAAACCTTCAAAAAATGTGAAGATTTTGTCTTTGTCCCCTAATATGACGACCCGACCGGTCATTTTGAGCAATTTCATTTCGTTCGGCTGTTGGCGGTCATGAGTAAATTTTATAAGTTATAACTTTCTCGTATCGTCGGTTTTGGTTTTCGAGTTGTTCGGTATTTGATTTTGAAGAATGATTATCAATTAGGAAGCATTACGTTGGAATACTTGACCAAGTTTGATTTATGCATATTTGACCTTAAATTAGAACTTTTATGGTCTCGTTAGGTCCGGATGGTGATTTTGGTCTTGGGCGTATGCCTGTAATTGTATTTTCCGGAAGGTTTTGGCACTATTTGGTAAATATTGGATATTAAAAGGTTTGGAGAGTTTATAGGTCTGGTCGGGAGTTGACTTAGATGTTATCAAATTCAAGTTGTTGTTCTGGAAGTTGGAATATGTTCATAATTTTATTTGAAGCTTGTGCGAAACATTTGAGTTGTTTCCGAGTTGTTTATATGCGTTCGACGTAAGTTTGGAATTTGGAAATTTGAAATAGTTCATTAAGCTTGAATTGATGTGAGATTTGTGGTTTTGATGTTATTTTGGGTGATTTGAGTCCTCGAGTAGGTCCATGTAATATTTTGATACTTGTTTGTTTGTTCGAATCGTGTTCTAAGGGGCTCAGGTGAGTTATGGGGTGGTTTCAGGCCATTTTCTCTCATGTTTGCTCCACTGGTTACTCTGATCAACCGGTGTGGGGAGTCTTCTTCACGATCGTGAGAAGAGGATCGCGATCACGACCGCATAGTGTTTTGGGAGCTGTTGGGGTTTATTCATCGTGAACGCGAGAGATGGAGCACGCTCGTGGAGGGATGAGATTTTTTATTCTTAGCGTTTGTGGTTAGTTGAGATTTGTTGTTCTTAGCATTCGCACATATTGTGTCGCATTCGCTATCCGTTGAGGGTGAGAGGTCAGCATAGGTCTCCTTCTGTGATGACCCAAACGGTCATCCTAAGTAATTTTAGCTATATCTGTGTTCCGAGGCTCTGAAAGCCTCCGTTGATCTCACCTCGATATGCGTGTGTATCCCGGGCGTGTCGCCGGGAAGTCTTTATATTGAAAATTGGATTAAAATGGAATTTTTGATAATTAAATGAATAAAGTTGACTTTGGTCAACATTTTTGGTAAACAGACCCGGACCAGTGATGTGACGGTCCCAAAGGGTCCATAGGAAAATATGGGACTTAGGCGTATGCCCAAAATCGAATTCCGAGGTCCCAAGCCCGAGAAATGAATTTTTAAAGAAAATTATTTTTTGAAAATAATAAAGGAATTCAAAAATGAATAATTGTGTGAAAACCGTGTTACCGGGGCCTTATTATGGTCCCTGAGCCCGGAAGAGGTTTATTATATGGTATTTGTCCTATCTGTGAAATTTGGTGTAAAACGGACTTGAAATGACGTGGTTCGGATCAAAAATGGAAAATTTGGAAGTTTATGAAGTTTGAGAAAATTCTAAGAGTTTTGAGGTATGATTCATGGTTTTTGATGATATTTTGATGATTTAAAAGCTTGAACACGTCCGTAGGACGTTTTGGGAGTCGTGTGTGTTTTTTGTTTTGAGCCCCGAGGGCTCGGGTGAGTTTCGGGTAGCTAACGAGGTGTGAAAAACATGAAAATCTGGTGTGATGTTGCAGGTTTCTGATGTCTGGTGTGATACCCTTCGCGAACGCGGCCAAGGGCACGCTAACGCGGAGGGTAAATAGTGTGGCTTGGGTTTTTGTTCTACGTGAACGCAGGGGTACGGGCGCGAATGCGGAGCTTTGGGGGAGCTGCTCTACGCGAACGCGACGCCCCTCTCGCGAACGCGTAGTGTTATGGGGTGGGGTCTAGGGGTCATGTAGGTTGTTCTTCGCGAACGTGGGCAGTGGCACGCGAACGCGGAGGGTTAGGGGGTCAGACCTACCTGAACGCGGCCCTGGTTCCGCGAACGTATAGGTCTTAGCTGTCAAGCCTTCGCGAACGCGGCCAGTGGCTCGCGAACGCGAAGGGTAAATACACCCAGTGATTTTAATAACCCCAAAAACAGAACCATTACGGGTCACTCCCATTTTTCACTCCCCCTTCTTCCTCAAACCCACCCATAAACGAAAATCAAGCTCCCCAACCGCCATAACTCCATAGGTAAGTGCTATTGACCTCGTCTCCTCTTAATTTATTCAATTAATCACTAGATTTTAGGCCTAAAAACATGGAAATTAAGNATTCAACCTCAATTTGGGGTCGAATCTTAAAACAAATCATATATTCTAACTCGTGGGGTTATGGGTGATCGGGTTTTGGTCCGAGCCTCGTGTTTAGACCAAGCGGGCCTGAGGCCAAATTTTGGAATCTTAGGAAGAATGTTTTGAAATAAATAATTAGGCCATGGGTTTGAATTATTGAGACATTATTGATATACTTGGGTTGATTACGTCTAGATAATACCGTTCCGGAGTCGGATTCTAAAGGAAAGGCTGTGATCGAGGCTTGATTTGCAATTTATGGAGCCGAGGTAAGTTTTTGGCTTAACCTCAGCTTGATGGATTTGGTATAGGGTCTTATTTGCTATGTGTAACTCGTGTCCAACGCATAGGCGTGGTGACGAGTGCCTATGCGTTGCTGTCAAGCATGCCTGTGAGTCAGTTGTGATGAAACCTACTATGTTCTTGATATTCTCCGCCTGTGAGTAATTGGGGAATTAAAAAGTGATACCTTGATGTTGTTTCATGACGTGAAGAGTTATTGAGTGATTTATTTCAGTTGAGGCTTACATTGTTGAAATTGTAATTCTGATGCGTGGTTGGTTATAGTTGAGACCCTTGTCGGGCATTTGTTGGTGTTGTAATTGATTATTTCTCCTTGTTGGGGCAATAAAATTGTATTGGTGTATTTCCATGCACTTGAGACTTCTCAGTGTTGACTCTCACATTATATTGTTGCTTTGTTTTGATATATATATGCACGAGGGGACATTCCGTGCCGAGTGATTGTGAGGTTATGCACGAGGGGACATTCCGTGCTGAGTGTTATTATATATGCACGAGGGGACATTCTGTGTCGAGCTATTGTGAGGTTATGCACGAGGGGACATTCCGTGTTGAGTGTTATTATATATGCACGAGGGGACATTCCGTGCCGAGTGATTGTGAGGTTATGCACGAGGGGACATTCCGTGCTGAGTGTTATTATATATGCACGAGGGGACATTCCGTGCCGAGTGATTGTGAGGTTATGCACGAGGGGACATTCCGTGCCAAGTGTTATTAATATGCACGAGGGGACATTCCGTGCCGAGTGGTTGTGAGGTTATGCACGAGGGGACATGCCGTGCCTTTCTCTGTTCATTATCTGTTGAGAAGTTAAATTTCTGCCTTGTCTTTACGTTTCAGTTATTACTCTGTTCAACTGTGCTGGAATTTTTGTTGCCCCTATTACCCCTGCATGTTTTCCCCATATCTGTCTTACTTGCTTATTTTTGTTGCCATTTTTCCTGTTATTATATAAAACTGTACAGGTACATATGTTGTTGTCGGTCCTAGCCTCGTCACTACTTCGCCGAGGTTAGGCCCGACACTTACTCAGTACGTGGGGTCGGTTGTACTGATGCTACACCTGCACTTCTTTATGTGTTGCAGACTACGCAGCCGGACCCGATGATCACTGACGATCGGATCATCTCATCAGTCACACAGGAGACTTCGAGGTAGACCCGCAGACGTTTGTGGGCCTTGATGTCACCTTCTACTTTCCACTTTCAGCTCTGTCTTACTTTGTATTTCAAAGACAGTCCTAGGTATTTATTTTCAGACCTTTTGTTTGTAGTAATCTCTTAGATAGTCCGTGAGTACGTGACACCAGTTCTGGGAATTTGTATATTGGTTTTATTTCGAAAAGTGCTATGTTGTATGTAGGTTATTTTGTTAAATTTTACGTTGTGGGCCATCGGTGCCTTAGATATCTTGTTCGTTTTAGTTGTTAATGAGTTTTATTTAGTTCAAATGTTGGCTTGTCTAGCGGGTTCAACGTCAGACGCAGTCATGGCCCGAAGGTGGGATTTCGGGTCGTGACAAGTTGGTATCAGAGCCCTAGGTTGTTTAGGTCTCAGAACTCACGGACAAACTTGGTAGAGTCTGAGGGATCGGTACGGAGACGTCTGTATTTATCCCCCAGAGGCTGCTAAGTTAGGAATAACTTCACATCTTTCATCCTCTGTCGTGCTAATTGAATTCTGAATGCTAATTAAGCCTCTATTTTACTCTCTCGCAGATGGCGAGAATGCGCGCTTCCTCATCGACCGACCAGCAGCCTGATCCTCCTATTACAGCTCCTACGAAGGGCCGAGGCCGAGGCCGTGCTAGAGGCCGAGGCAGAGCTAGAGCAGCAGCTCCAGTAGAGGACCCACAGGTAGACCTTGCCGGTCAGGTTCCTACCCAGACAGTTCCGGTGGGACCAGCTCAGGTCCCGGAGGGGTTCATTGCCACCCCAGTGCTTCAGGACGCTCTAGTCCGCTTAGTGGGATTCATGGAGAGTGTGGCTCATGCCGGTCTTCTTCCCACTGCACCATCTGGATCTCAGGCTGGGGGAGGGACCCAGACTCCTGCTATTCATACGCCAGAGCAGTTTGCCACTCAGTTCAAGACTCCGGCACCTCAGACGGCCGGAGTAGTTCAGTCAGGTATTGGGACACCAGCAGTTGAGGGAGCAGCCATGTCCGCAGATGCTCTGTGGAGGTTGGATCGGTTCACCAAGTTATTCACTATTACATTTACCGGTGCACCATCAGAGGATCCCTAGGATTATTTAGACAGCTGTTACGAGGTTCTTTGGAACATGGGCATTGTGGAGTCCAATGGAGTAGATTTTGCTACATTTCGTCTTTCTGGCACCGCCAAGACTTGGTGGAGAGATTACTGCTTGACCAGACCAGCGGGGTCTGCACCTATGACTTTGGCTCAGTTCTCCGAGTTGTTCTTGGGGAAATTCCTTCCAGTTACCCAGAGGGAGGATCTTCGGAGGCAGTTTGAGCGTGTACAGCAGGGCTCCATGTCCGTGCTCAGTACGAGACCAGGTTCATTACGCTGGCCAGGCATTCCATTATGATACTCCCCACTAATCGGGAGAGGGTTCGGAGGTTTATTGAGGGTCTAGCTCAGCCCATCAGGCTTCAGATGGCCAGAGAGACAGGTACCGATATCTCCTTTCAGGATGCAGCCGATGTGGCTAGGCGCATTGAGGCGGTATTATCCCAGGGTGGTGGACATGGGTATGACAAGAGACCTCGTCATTTTGGCCGTTTCAGTGGTGCCTCATCTTGGGCCAAAGATTCCTTTGGAAGAGGTCATCCTTTTAGGCCTTATCAGTCGGCACTCCAGGTATCCCGTCGTGCACCTTCAGCTTCCATCAGTGCATCGCCGATTCAGAGCTATCGGGGTGGTCATTTTGGTCGACAGGTTCAGTTCTAGGGTCAATATTCTCATCAGCAGAGGTCTTGCTTCACTTGCGGTGGTATGGGGAATATTTCCAGGTTTTTCCCCCGAGGTTTTGGTGGTTCTTAGTATCAGGGTTCCCGTACCATGGTTCCCGCATCAGATGCACCCTCACCCCCTCAGCCAGCTAGGGGTGGTGGTCGTGGTGCCAGAGGTGGAGGTCAGACGCATAGAGATGGAGGGAAGGCCATGAGGGGTAGAGGTCATCCCGTAGCAGGTAGACCCAGAGATGTTCAGGTTGGAGGGGCCCAGCCCCGGTGTTATGCATTTCCTGCTCGTCCAGATGCTGAGGCTTCTGATGCAGTTATTACAGGTACAGTTTCAGTTTGCAGCTGAGAGGCTTCGGTGCTATTTTATCCGGGTTCTACATTCTCCTATGTTTCTTCATAATTTGCCCCTTATTTGAGTATGCCCCGTGATTCCTTGGGTACTGATGTGCATGTGTCTACACCGGTGGGTGATTCTATAGTGGTAGATCGAGTCTACCGTGCTTGCGTAGTAGTTATTGGTAGTCTGGAGACTCAGGTTGATCTTTTGCTTCTTGATATGGTTGACTTTGATGTTATATTAGGGATGGATTGGCTATCTCCATATCATGCTATCATGGATTGTCATGCCAAGACAGTGACCTTGGCCTTACCAGGTGTGCTTCGTTTAGAGTGGAGGGGGACTCCTAGTCATTCTTCTAGTAGGGTTATTTCTTATATGAAGGCTCGGTGCATGGTCGAGAAGGGTTGTTTGGCCTATTTTGCCCATGTTCGTGATTCTAGTGCTGGTGTTCCTTCTATAGAGTCTGTGCCTGTGGTTCGTGAATTTCCAGAGGTATTCCCTGCTGACCTGCCGAGTATGCCACCCGACAGGGATATTGATTTTTGTATTGAGCTAGCTGAGGGCACTCATACAATTTCTATTCCCCCGTATCGTATGGCTCCGCTAGAGTTGAAGGTATTAAAGGAGCAATTGCAGGATTTGTTGGATAAGGGCTTCATCAGGCCTAGTGTTTCACCTTGGGGTGCTCCAGTATTGTTTGTGAAGAAGAAAGATGGTTCAATGAGGATGTGTATTGACTACCAGCAATTGAATAAGGTTACTATCAAGAACAAGTATCCTTTGCCGAGGATTAATGACTTATTTGATCAGCTTCAGGGTGCTACGACGTTCTCTAAAATAGACTTGAGGTCTGGTTATCATCAGCTAAGGATTAGAGCTTCTTATGTGCCTAAGATAGCTTTTCGCACTCATTATGGGCATTATGAGTTCTTGGTCATGTCGTTCAGGTTGACCAATGCCCCCGCTGCTTTTATGGAGTTGATGAATCGGGTATTCAGGCCTTATCTGGACTCCTTTGTGATCGTGTTTATAGATGATATTTTGATATACTCTCGCAGCCGAGAGGAGCATGAGCAGCACCTTAGAGTCGTCTTTCACACTTTGAGAGATCGGCAGTTGTATGCCAAGTTTTCTAAGTGTGAGTTCTGGTTGAGTTCTGTGGCATTCTTGGGCCACGTGGTATCGGCAGAGGGCATTCAGGTGGATCCGAAGAAAGTTTCAGCAGTTAGAGATTGGCCTAGGCCCACTTCAGCCACAGAGATTCGGAGTTTCTTGGGCCTAGCAGGCTATTATCGCCGGTTCGTGGAGGGGTTTTCATCTATAGCAGCCCCTATGACCAAGTTGACGCAGAAGAGTGTTCAGTTCAGATGGTCGGAGGAGTGTGAAGCGAGCTTTCAGAAGCTCAAGACAGCATTGACCACATCACCAGTGTTGGTATTGCCCACAGGTTCAGGTTCTTATACCGTGTATTGTGATGCTTCGCGAGTTGGGCTTGGTGCAGTGTTGATGCAGGATGGGAAGGTTATAGCCTATGCTTCACGTCAGTTGAAGATTCATGAGAAGAACTATCCAGTCCATGATTTGGAGCTTGCAGCTATTGTTCATGCCTTGAAGATTTGGAGGCACTATTTGTATGGGGTACCGTGTGAGGTATTCACGGATCACAAGAGTTTGCAATACTTGTTTAAGCAAAAGGAGTGGAATATGAGGCAGCGGAGGTGGTTAGAGTTGCTGAAAGATTA
>ML265883.1:360-21945 GCA_005239495.1 Nicotiana undulata | reverse complement strand
GCGAACTGTCGAAGGCCTTTACATTGATCTCTCCTTCCTTTATCTCATGTAGACTCTTGCCCAGTATCTTGAGTGTGACCAGCGGACAAATGTTGAGACTGGAACCCCCATCAATTAGGATCCTTGTGATGAAATGATCCTCACATTGTACGATGATGTGTAATGCTCTATTATGCCTTAGCCCCTCGGGCGGTAACTCATCTTCATGGAAAGTGATCTTGTGACTCTCCAGTATCTGGCCCACCATATTGGCCATTTCCCCACTAGTGATATTGTCTGGAACATATGCTTCACTCAGCACTATTAGCAAAGCACTCCTGTGAGTTCCAGAGTTTTGTAACAAGGAGATGATGGATATCTGAGCTGGCGTTTTGTTCAACTGGTCGAGGACCGAGTATTCCTTAGCTTGTATCTTTCTCCACTGATCATCAGAACCTGTTTCAATGATGGGGGGACGATTGTTGGCCTGCTTACTAGACTCGGCCAAATGCTCAGGGGTATAAACTCTGCCAGTTCTTGTCATACCATGTGCAGCGATGGCTTCTTCAGACTTGCCTTTACCTTTCCTCCTTGCTTCAGCGGTATAGTCCCACGGAATGGCGTCTGAATAAAAGGGTGTCGTTGTTGACACTTCCACTGGAATAGGTGTGGTCATTCTTATTCCTGCTGGAGTATATGTTATAGATGGCCGAATTGCAACTTCGAGTGGCCGCACAAACTCGACTTCGATCGGCACTGGGGCCTTTCCTTTGGCGGGTGGTCTCGATTCAAACTCAAGTGGAATTGACATGTTTACCTGAATTTCCTCAGATGGTTGCATCTGGACCACGATCGGATTAAGAGTAATTGCAGGCTTCTTCGGATCACCCTCTGCAATCAGCCCAATCGATCCCTCGGGATCCCAGTCATCATCAACCTCAATCATGTGGACACCACCCTTATGGTCAGGCAGCGGATTATTGTGAACATTAGGAGCAGGGTCCTTGGCTACAATGATCTTGTTATCTATGAGGGTTTGTATCTTGTCTTTCAAGGAACGACATTCCTCGATGGTGTGTCCCTTCATGCCGGAGTGGTAAGCACAAGTTTTGTTTGGGTTGACCCACTGAGATGGGTTCTCGGGGATGAAAGCGGGGATAGGTGTGACATAACCGGCAACTTTAAGCTTTGCATATAATTGGTCAATGGGTTCAGCTATGGCAGTATACTGTTTTGGTGGACGACGGTCAAAATTTGGGCGAGGTCTTGGGAAGTTTTTGCGAGCAGGTGATGATTGGTAGTGAGAGGGTTGGGAATTGTAGGCATTATAAACGGAAGCTAGTTGGGATTATCTAGGCGAGGTAGGCTGATATGTGGGTGGTGGAGCTTGGTAGGCGGGTGAGGCTGTTTGGTATTGAGGTGAAGGTGCTTGGTAACTTGGAGCTGGTTGGTATGTGAAGGAAGGTGCGGGGTATACTTGATATTTGGGAGGGGACTTGGCTTGCTCTGCCACCATCACGGCTCCTACATCCCTTTTCTTGGACACACCAACGGATTGCAGAGCTTTGTTGGTAGCCTGTAAGGCTTCGAAGTTATTAACCATACCGTTTTGATGCCTTCCTCGATTAGCTCTCCCAACTTGATGATATCAGAAAACTTGTGCCCTTCGACCATCATCAGCCGCTCATAGTACTGAGGATCCTGAGCGCGCACGAAGAATTTCTTCATTTGCTCTTCTTCCAAGGCTGGCCTGACCTTAGCAGCCTCTGACCTCCAACGAGTAGCATACTCGCGAAAAGTCTCAGTTGGTTTCTTCTTCAAGTTCTGGATGTAGAACACATCCGGTGCATTCTCCGTATTGAATCTGAATCTATCCATGAAGTCCGTAGCCATATTCACCCAATTGATCCATTTCTTTGGATCCTGATTGATGTACCAGGATAGTGCATCACCTTTCAAACTCCTCATGAAGAGTTTCATGCGGATCCTTTCATCTTTTCCCATGCCGACCAATTTGTCGCAGTAGTCCTCAGATGGACTCTTGGGTCACCAGTACCATCAAACATTTCAAACATAGGAGGTTTGTACCCCTCGGGCAGTTCAACATCAGGTTGTATGCAAAGGTCCTCATAATTCAATCCCTCAACCCCTTTAACTCCTTCGACGCCCTAAACTCGGTTGGTCAATTTCTTGAGTTCCTCGGCCAGATTCCTGATGAGCTTGTCCTTCTCGTCAGACTCATAGGTATGTGGCGCGGAATGAGCTACGGTTTCCACATAAATAGGGTTGTCATAAGCCTGGAAGTGGTCTCTCGTCTGATCTTGAGGAGGTGGAGTGTTGTAGTTGCGTGGTGCTGGTGGAATAGGATCTTTGGGGTGATTGGGTTTTGGGACGTTTTGGGGTAAAGTGGGGTTCAGAGTATTTGGGAAGTGAACGTCTGGAACGTTGAGGGAGAATGATAGGTGGGCCAAATTCTTGACTTGGTCAAGTTCCTCTTGGAACTTCAGCAGCTTCTTCTCTAGTGGAGACATACCCTCGTGCAGAACCTGAATACCCTGACCATCAATGATCTCAACCTGTTCATCCCTGTTGTCTTTTCTAGTACCGCTTGCATCTGCCATTTTAGTTTTACCCTTGCTTTTTCCTTTGGGAGGACTGGGAGGAGGAGTAGGAGGAGGGCCCTTTGATCTGGTGCAGTAAGTTGTTGATGCTAGAGTGCACGAACTAACCTTTGGGGAAGGGGAATAAATAACAAAAGGTAGTGAAGTTAGTGAAGATATAAAGAATATTGCGGTAATTTAAATACGTAATGCGAAAATGTAAAACGCATCCTAAGTTGGGGAACCTCTTTGTGCCCGAGGTAGGCCTAGCAACAAATTAATTTGGAGAACTTGAAATGCTAAATGCCTCATTTTATTGATGTAAAAATGGAAGAGTAAAAAAAAAATACAAAACCAATAAGCAAGAAATAAAATCACTAATGGCCGTCGGCCTTATTACATTGGTAAAGCGGAAAAGAAAATCATATCTAATTGGGTCCCAGAAGGACCTTCTCCAAGCTTGGCCCTCTTGTCATATTTTAGATCATGCTGAGTCTGGGGACTTCGTGCCTCATTTTTGCAAAATAAACAGGTTAGGCCCTTACCCCCACCGGACTCGACTATTTAATATCAATAATTAGCAAAGAGCTTTTAAGTTCTCCAAATAAATGCACAGAACGTGAAGGCGTCCTTTTGGGTTCTAGGGAAACCCAATGGACTTTGGACAAGGCTATCTTAAAATCTATTGTGTCGACAACACGTTAGTATGGCTAGGTTTGACCATGATGCATGCAACATACAATAGAGTAAGGTTTCTATTGGGGTTTTAGACTAGTACCCTTGAGCAAACAACTCAAGGGGGAAGGTACGGAACTGTCGACTGCACCGCTGATCGACTAGTTTTACCGCAAATACGCCTTTCTGAATTTAGCGGGTAATAATATTGGAATAGCGCAACCACTCATTGTAAGCGTTGCTATAGGATTTGTTTGGCATGAGTGGAATATGAATGCGGAGCATGATATGCAGTAATAAGCATTAAAACAGATAAGCATGTATTTTCACAATGAGGAAACAGTAAAGAAAGGAAATACAACAGTTATAATGGAAAGCGGTTACAAAGAAAACATGAAGATATGTCAGTTTCGTTCAGGTGAAATAAATACTTGCGAAAATTAAACAATTAACAGCATATAACGGGGAATAGTAAAAGGTGAAGAATTTAAATGAAAACTAAAGGTCTAAATTCACAAAGCAAATTGTAATGGTACAAGCCTAGGGAATCTCCCCAGCGAAGTCCCCATGTTGTCGTGCCCCCCTTTTTCTATTGCACGGGTTAGGTACGGAGAGATCGGGTTTATGACATTCTGGACAACTCCTTAAAGGAAGAGGTTTAAGGAAGAGTCGCCACCTAATGATTTTTATGGTGCGTTAGGGCACCTAGAGTTGATAACTCATGAACTAGTTCGCGTTACCTGAGATTGGGTAAGGTCTTGAAATTATCCCAAGGGGAAGGTATTAGGCACCCCTCAAGATCTACAACTGTGGGTCCCAGCCAATAAGTTTTGTGAATTTGGACGGTGAGCAAGTAATAAATAAGGTTCACATAAGAGAGGATTTTAAACAAATATAAAATCTTTAAAGGTTTTGGAATATCATAAACAAAAGAATTGTCCTAAGTTTAAAGTAATATGGATCACTTCAATGCAATACCCGGTATGTCACACCTCGAGGAGGCGGCTACACGTGGTATTAGCGCACCGGTCATCATATCCGTATTTTACCCTTCCCTCACCGTAAGGTTATTAAAATGCGTGTGTTGGTCACGAATGCTTATTGCGTGCCATTACCCGTCTCATCCTATAAGTCCTGGAGGGTGTTTAGGACTACTAATCCTACAAGGCAAGAACTAGGCTGAACTCTTAGATTTAAAGGACAAAATACTAAGCGACATGCATAACAAGTAGGATTGCACATATGAAGGAACATATGGGGACAAATAAAGGCTCATAGATCCCTCCACAGGTAGACATATAATTGGCACGTCTCAAACACACTTAAAGTCTCAATGATAGGAGTTTAAAACAGGAATTTTGAGTAAAACAGTAAATCGCAACAAGAATCTGATTTGGAAAACTTAATGAAGGCAGAGGATTTAATCGAGGTTGAGTGATTAAAAGTAGCTGACTTTCAGAAATATAGCAGTCAAAGGTAATGGTAAAAACTTAGAAGTACAGTGATTTAAAGCTTTCAGGTAAACATAGCAGGAAATCATTAAAGTCTGTTTTTTGAAGTAAAATAGTGATAAGTGACCAAAATACAGTAGCTTAACATATAACCGTAGTTATAGGTAATTGCAGTAAAGGAGTGACAAATAGTATCAAAACTACAGTAGCTTGAAATGTTCAGAGTAAAGATTCGAAGTGGCACGATTTTTTAGCAGGGGGAAGTATCTTTGAAAACTCAGTAATTTAAAACATAACAGTACAAAAATCCGAGAGCCCTAGGGAAAGCAAATACACAATTTCAAGACTGTTTTTAAAAAATAGAGCAAGAGCAAAATGATTTCAAGGAGGTAAAATAAGAAGGCAAGCATCAGGAAGTAAAATGTTTAAAGGGACTGATCTGTTCCAAAACCAGTTAATTAATCTCAATACGCATTAGGCCTAAAGTTTGCCTAGGCGTCGCCTATATTGGTAGATCAAACAAATTAACCATATTTTACGGGATTAGTAGATTAAGCAGGCTAGTTAGACATTTTAACGATTGCAACTCAAACAAGTGGAAGATCCTAAGCAACATGATATCTAATGCACGTAGGAGTTCCTAAAACATGGTTTCTAGGATGCAAATGCAGCGATGACCTTAAGCAGTTGATTTCGCTTGTTATTAACTGATCAGAATTGGGGGATGAGTGTGATTACATACTGAAAGTGAAAGTCCTAAACATGATTTGTAATATGTGAAATGCATGTCCTATGCATGTTATCTAATTCACAAATAAGTAAGTAAGGTCCTATAAGCATGTTTTCTACCCATTACCTAAGCTAGGCATGCATAACCCCCATATTCACTATACAGCCTCAATCATTCGTTTATAAATTATTACAGACCATAATAAATGAATTACAATAATGAAAAAAGGAAAATAAGAAGTTATTCTATAGGGAGCCTTCAATCAGGACCAGTCTTCCAGACTCACCCCTTTCAACTTCACAGCCTACATTAACCTGGGTACGACAAAGCTCCCAAAGGCCTTGGTGAGAGCCCTGGCCAATACCAACACCTAGTAAATGCCCATGGTTAAACAAGTGCAGTGTAGAGTACCCTACCTTAGTGTCTCAAGGTTTAGAGGGAATTCATGGTCCCTAAGCGATGCACACACTGAGGGGGGTGGAACCTAGAGGTCTAGGAATTGTGTGAAGTGCTAAAAGAGGTTAAGAAAGGGAATTTTGAAATCACTGATAGACTAACAAAATAAATAGTTTTGAAATAGGAAGTAACAGCAACTAATCATAATTCAGTAGAGTTCCAAGCAAAAAAACACAAACAGGAAAAAAAAGGATTCAGGGGATAAGTAATAGGGCAGTGTATAATCAGTTTAAAGTTACAGGTTCGCCACATAGATTAGAGGGTAACATGATATTGGTTTTGAATAAAAGAATTAACAACACCTAGTCATAACTCAGTGGAGTACCAGAAAGGAGTCACAATAGGAAAGGGGATAAATTGATCACATAGTGACACACAAAGATACATGAACTTAAGCGTAGCTGCACAAATCAGGGCAACCAAGTATAGACATGATAGTAGATAGTGACTACAGTAGGTGAGACTAAGAGCAAGTGATAGTCATACAAGTCAAGTCATAAGTAGAGTGAATAATAATAGATAAAGGTTTAGCAGGATCATGGACACATGAAAATTGAACAGGAAAGAGATGGCTTGCAGATGCACACAAGAGTAAGTAAAGACCATAACAGTGTTGACTTAATCACAAACAGGTAAAGAGGCAGGCATGACAAGTATCACAGGCAAACAAGTATCAATTGTATGTAAAACAATAGAAGCAGTGGTAGAGGACAGTTGAGAACACAGCATGCTGAAATATGAATAAACACATTAGCTCAGAGTTTTGAAAAGTTAATCAGGACATACCAGTGGTGCAAGTAAAGAGCAGCAGCAGAGCGTAGAAAATAGCACAGTATAGACTTGGCTTAGCAGCCGGCTAATAGCAAGCAGCAGTGAGTAGCAATAGAGACAAAAGAGAGAGAGAGAGAGCAAAGAGAAGCAGGGCACTAGAGAATAGTATAGAGAGAATTGAGCAATGCTCGACCTCCCAGTTTAATGAAAGAGTAAGAGTATTTATAGCTTTCAAAGCAGTAGTGAAATAAGGTAAGAATCAAGTCCAGTAGTAATTAAAGGACTTTGAAATCAATTAGTCAAGAAATAAGGCAAGTTTTTATTCGCAAAATATTGAGAATCAGTAGCATATAGGGCAGGAATAATCAATACAGGACAAATAAGGAAAAGATCCATGTAATTTGGTAATAATAACTTAATAAAGAGTAAGGATCAAAAGACCCCTTTAGTTAAGGAGTCACTTCACACGGTCAAAAACAAGTAAATAAGGAAAGAATAACAAGCACATAGTAGGGAATTGGGGCAGGTACAGGAAGGTTCAATTAAGGTAATAGCCAAACGGTACAATTAGTTGTAAAATAAGCAAGAGAAATAATCAGTAGTGTAAAGAATATCACAAGGAATCAATCAGAGGAAATCAATCACAGGAAATTAGGGATTCAAATGTTAACAATATTGATATTAAAGGACACATTCCATGAACGAACATATAATTAGAGTATAAGCAAGCAAAATCGAATCGGAACCCTAGTATAACAGCAAATATCATAATCAATCGAAGCATACTCATGAGAACACAACAAACAAATGGAGCAAGTAAACATATACATCGAAAGCGAGTCAGAAACTAGGGTTATGAATGAAGACTGTAGGGTTTCAGCAAAGAATTAAACAAAGTAAAACCTCGAATAAACTGGCAAACATAAGAAGAATCGTAAAATAAAACTGAGAAATCAGAAGTTAAACCATTTAAAAGGGGTTCTAAGAACCCTAGTTCTTAAAAGCAAAAATCGTTCGAAGAGTACCAGTTTTTTAAAGAAAAATAGGTGAAAATCATCGAGATAAACACAGATCTATTGCAGATCTTGGAAGAAGTTGAAAGGTCAAGAATTAGGGTTACAGAGATAGAACCCATAGATAGTCGAAAAACCTGTTGTAATACTCAGAGATGGTGGTAGCCGGAACACCACCGACTTGAACCTCGCCGGAGAAGGCCGGAAACGTCCAGGCAGGAGCCTCAATGACCGTTCTGGCATGGTTGAAGTCTTCAAAGGGTCTTAGAGACGAAGTAACCGGAGAGACATAGCTTCATGGTGGCCGTTGGTTGAAGGGGTGAGCCTGAAAGTGGCCAGAGAGGAAGGCCATCGGAGAAGATGAAGGGCCCAGAAGGCTCTAGAGAGATGAGGGAGCAGAAGAGTCGAGAAGAGAGAGAGTGGGTCTTGGAAAATGAGAGACGGGGAGGGGGTAGGTTAGATTAATTATGGTAAGAGAGAATTTAGGTCGTTGATCTTATTTGATCAACGGCTCAGATTTAATCAGGGGTTGGGCCGGGTAATTTAATTGGGGTCTGGGTTGGGTAAATTGGGTTCAAAATGTGGCTAAGTTTTAAATGAAATAGGCTAGATGTTAAATACCCAATAAAAATAGTTAATTAATTAATAAAATGGCTAATAATTATATAAAAATGAAATTAAGGTAATTAAATGATATTAAATATAAAAAATGAATAATTATCGAATTAAAATAGTATAAAATGTGCAATTAGGCTATAGTTGCAAAATTATCGTGATTGAAATTAAATAAGACACAATTGGCCAATTTACGAAATAATTGTATTTTAATAAATAACAAGTGATTATAAATGACGTACTGAACTGAAAAGTATTTTGAAATTTATTTTAGAGCACAATTTATGAATTATTAAAATATAAAATATTAAATAAATAGGGAAATAATTCAGATAAAAATATGAAAAAATTAGGCAAAATATTCATTATTGTTAAGAGTGATTGAGGCAAGCGGTCAGGAAGCAAGTCATATCCATGGTCGACAAAATGAGTCATCTTCAAGCATACTTCCAAAATGATAACAGTCCTCACAAGTGCCAAGCCCAGCACCTGTGGCACTGCAAGATTGTACTTGAGAAGGACACCATCGAGTCGGACATGTATCACACCGGTTGTACCCCTTTTTATCCTGGTTGGTTAGAAGATAATCGAGGTAATCAGAGCAAGCCAGGGTACATCCGACGTCACAGGGTTATAGATGAAAGGGCTGAAGCGCAAGCCAAGTTCAACCAGCTGCGCAAAAGGATCCGTGAATGTGAGGATGAGCACCACCAAATACATGAGTCCAACAAGAAGCTGATCGAGGAGTGGAAAGACATGGCTATCAGCACCAACAAGAGGTTGGGATACTTAGAATGAGGTATAGTTGAGCTGGAGGAGAAATTCATCAAAAGGGTCGACGACTGCCAAAGGGCTGAGGGAACCGAAGGAGGATAGCTCGCCAGAACATACCTGTTGTTGGGACTTCGCGAGCTGGGAAAGCTGTTCGAGGGAAGCAGGAATGTCGAGTCTGGGGAAGGTCCTTCTAGGACCAAATAGATAGGAATGACTTTATTTTTCTGTCAATGTAATGAGGCCAAGAGCCATTAGTGACTTTTATTTTATTTATTTTTTTCGTTTATTTAGTGTCGTTTTGGGGAATTTGTCTATGTTTTATCAATAAAATGAGGCATTTAGCATTTTAAGTTCTCCAAATCAACTTGTCGCTAGGCCTACCTTGGGCATAAAGAGGTTCCCAAATTAGGACACGCTTTACATTCCGCGCTATGTGTTTAAATACTGCAATATTTATTTTATAATCCTCACTGACTTAGTTACCTTTTGTTTTTATTTTTCTTTATTCCCCTCCCCAAAAGGTTAGTTTGTGCACTCTGGCATCATCATCTTATCTCACAAGATCCAAGGGCCCTTCACCTACTCCTCCTCCTAGTCCTCCTAAAGGCAAGAACAAAGGCAAGAGTAAGATGGAAGAATCTAGCGGCATCAGAAAGGAGAATATGATTGAACGGGTAGAGGCCACTGATGGCCGAGGTATTCTGGTCTTAAACGAAAACATGTCACCACTTGAACAGAAATTACTGAAGTTTCAAGAAGAATTTGATCAAGTTCGAAATCTGGCCAACCTGTCATTTTCCCTTAACGTCCCAAACGTCAACTTCCCAAATGCTCAAAACCCTACACCTCCACAAAATATCCCGAGACAACAGAACCATCCTGCACCTCACCATCACGCCACTCCGCCAAAGAACCAAGCTCTCCCGACATAGTGAAATACTTTCCACACTTCAAACAACACTCCATTACTTATCCCAGAACATCAGATGCCCACAAAGGACCATTTCCACAATCCCATCTATGTGGAAACCATGAACCATTCCACTCCACCTATCCCACACCCATCCGAGTCTGATGAAAAGGACCTACTTATCAAGAACCTAGCTGAGGAACTAAGGAAGTTGACCAGCTGAGTTCAGGGTGTTGAAGGAACCAAGGGAATCGAAGGGTTGAATTATGAAGACCTCTGTATACAACCTGATGTCGAACTGCCCGAGGGGTACAAACATTCGAAGTTCGAAATGTTTGACGGTACTGGTGATCTGAGGGTCCATCTAAGGACCTATTGTGACAAGTTGGTTGGCGTAGGAAAGGATGAAGGATCCGCATGAAGCTGTTCATGAGGAGTTTGAAGGGAGATGCATTGACTTGGTACATCAGCCAAGACCCCAAGAAATGGTCGAACTGGATAGGTATGGCATTTGACTTTATGGACAGATTTAGATTCAACACAGAGAACGCACCAGACGTGTTCTATATCCAGAATTTGAAGAAGAAACCCATAGAGACCTTTCGCGAGTATGCTACTCGCTGGAGGTCCGAAGAAGCCTTGCAAGCTACAAACAAGGCTTTACAGTCCGGTGGTGTGTCTACGAAAAGAGACATGGGAGCTGTAATGGTTGCATAAAGAGCCAAATCCCCACTCAAATATCAAATCTATCCAACACCTTCGCTCACATACCAGCCAACCCCGAATTACCAAGCACCCTCACCTTCTTACCAAGCTCCACCGCCTACCTACCAATCTCCACCGTCCACATATCAAACTACTTCACCCAGATACTCACAACCCGCTCCTGTTTACCACACTTATAATTCACATCCATCCCATTACCAATCACCCCCTGCACATCAAAACTTCCCTAGACCTCGTCCTAATTTTGATCGCAGACCTCCAAAACAGTACACCGCCATAGCTGAACCCATTGACCAGCTGTATGAGAAACTCAAAGTTTCCGGTTACGTCACCCCTATCCCTGCTGCCACCCCTAAGAACCCTTCTCAATGGGTTAACCTAAACAAAGCCTGTGCATACCATTCCGGCATGAAAGGACACACCATCGATGCATGTCGCTCTTTGAAAGACAAGATACAGTCCCTGATTGATAACAAAATCATTCTGGCAAAGGAGCCCGCTCCGAACGTCCGCAATAACCCTCTGCCAGACCATAAGGGTGGAGGTATCCATATGATTGAAATAGAAGATGATTGGGACCTCGATGGATCAATCGGGTTGATCGCAGAAGGCGATGATCCAAAGAAACCAGCAGTCACTCTCAACTCGATCATAGTCCAGATTCAACCATCTGGGGATGCTGAGGTAAATATGTCCATACCTTTTGAGTTTGAAGCAGCGCCACCCGCAAAGACACCAGTACCAATTGAAGTTGAGTTCGTATATCAGGAAAATGCGCCAGCACCATTTGAGGTTGCAGTCTTGCCACCCAAGGTACGTGTTCCATTTGAAGTAAGGATAGCCGTACCAATTCCAGTGGCAATGTCAACCACGCCACCCTTATATACCAATGCTATCCCTTGGGACTATACAGCCGAGGCAAGAAGGAAAGGCAAGGTCAAAACTGAGGAAGTTGTCGCAGCACAAGGTATGACAAGAATTGGTAGGGTCTACACCCCTGAGAACCAGGACGAATCAAGCAAGCAGGCTGCCAACCGGCCTCCAGGTCCGGATGACCTTTGGAGGAAAGTACAGGCTAAGGAGTATTCGGTCATCGACCAGCTGAACAAGACGTCAGCACAAATATCCATCCTCTCTTTGTTGCAGAATTATGAGACGCACCGAAGTGCTCTGTTAAAGGTGTTGAGTGAAGCGTATGTACCAAACAACATCACTAGTGGGGAAATGGCCAATATGGTGGGCTAGGTGTTAGAAAGTCACAAAATCACCTTCCATGAAGACGAGTTACCACCTGAAGGATTGGGGCACAACAAAGCACTTCACATCACCGTGCAATGCGAAGATTATTTCATCACAAGAATCTTGATCGATGGAGGATCCAATCTTAACATTTGCCCGTTGATAATGCTCAAGAAATTGGGTAAAGGTCTGCATGAGATAAAGGATGGATCAATCAATGTGAAAGCTTTTGATGGGTCTCAAAGGTCCACCATTGGTGAGATAAGCCTATGCCTGCAAATGAGACCAACTTGGTTCGAGGTTGACTTCCAGGTGATAGATGTGCCAGCGTCCTACAATCTGTTATTAGGACGACCATGGATCCATGCTGCTGGGGTCGTAACATCAACGCTACATCAGGCAGTGAAGTTCGAGTGGAACCACCAAGAGGTGATTATTCATGGTGACGGTAGCAATCCTATTTACAATCGCCAGACTATTTCGGTGATCAGAGGAAAAAGAAAGTTGGGTGGAAAAACTTACCACCACATTGAACGGGCCAATGCCATCAACAAGGACAAATGGTGGGATAGCAAGATCGATATTATACTAAACTGGAATGGGTACGAACCTGGAAAAGGGCTCGGCAAGAACCTTCAAGGAATCTCCAAACCTATCAAGATCAAAACCCATGGCACCACTTTCGGTCTGGGATACGACTCAATTGGAAAGAGTACAATAACTGGTAGCCACCTTGGCGCGGTCCTTACTACCCACTGGAGCATCCGATACCGCATCTGGAGCAGACCTTCCAATAGGCCGACATTATTTATGGGTCAGACGAAGAAGAAGCACTCACTGCATTGAGGAATTTGTTCCTAGAGGATGATGATATGGATTGTTGTGTTGTTCTCGAGGAGGAGGGGGAGGAAGGCCCTTCCATACAGGTTGTAAGCAGAGGGACATACCTCAAGAACTGGTCTATCAGGACAACCAAAGTCCGATGAGCCTCGGGGAGGAAAGGCTAAAACAAGTGTTATTTACTGTTTTATTTACTAGAATGATTTTTTCTTTCCGCATTTCTCAATTCCTGCAATAAGATCCTCAATGTTCAAAACAGTTATTCAGTTTATCAAAGCATTTTCTAATTTCTCTTATTTATTACTACTGTTTTCTCTCATTACTTTATCTATACAACATTACTATTACTTGTCTGGATGAATCGATGACTGTGACATGCCATGAGACAACGCAGCAAACGGACATCGATTCAGAGGAAGATGATATACCCGACGAGATTTTCAAAGAATTTGAAAACTTTGAGAATAGACCTAAGTCCAACCTGGACGAGACTGAGGTTATCAACCTGGGAAATTCAAAAACCCTCAAGGAAACACGGACCAGCATTCATCTGTCACCGTCAAAAAAGAAAGAATACATAGAGTTTCTGAAAGAGTATGAGGACGTATTCGCCTGGTCATACGATGACATGACTGGTCTAAGTACGTCTATTGTGGCTCATAAAATGCCAACCAATCCAATGTGTCCACCGGTAAAGCAAAAGCTCAAAGAATTCAAACCTGGCATGAGTTTGAAAATCAAGAAAGAAGTTACCAAGCAGATCAACACCAAGGTTCTCAGGGTAGTCGAGTACCCAACATGGTTAGCCAAAATTGTACTTGTGCCGAAGAAGGACGGGAAGGTCAGAGTCTGTGTCGACTACCGGGATCTCAATCGGGCCAGTCCGAAAGATGACTTCCCCTTGCCAAATATACACATCCTGATTGACAATTGCGCCAAGCATGAACTGCAATCATTCGTGGATTGCTTTGCTGGTTATCATCAGATTTGGACGGATAAGAAAGATGCTGAGAAAATGGCTTTCATTACGCCATGGGGAGTGTACTGTTACAAGATGATGCCATCCGGCCTGAAGAATGCAGGGGCCACCTATATGAGGGCTATGACCACCATATTCCACGACATGATTCACAAGGAGATCGAGGTATACATGGATGATGTTATTATCAAGTCCAAGAAAGCCACTGATCACATAGAAGACTTGAGGAAGTTCTTCAATAGGTTGCGAAAATACAATCTGAAGCTGAATCCCACGAAGTGTGCATTCGGGGTTCCTGTTGGGAAGTTGCTGGGATTTATTGTGAGCTGTCGGGGAATAGAATTGGATCCGTCAAAGGTCAAATCCATTCAAGAATTACCACCGCTGAGGAACAAGAAAGATATGATGCGCTTCTTGGGAAGGCTTAATTACATCAGTCGGTTGATAGCACAATCTACAGTCATATGTGAGCCGATCTTCAAGATGCTGAAGAAGGACGCTGCAACCAAATGGACCGATGAGTGCCAAAAGGCTTTCGATAGAATCAAGGAATATTTGTCAACACCACCAGTCCTAGTACCACCTGAGCTAGGTAGACCTCTGTTACTCTACCTTGCCATATTAGATGGAGCTTTCGGTTGCGTTCTGGGGCAACATGATGAAACAGGAAGGAAGGAGCAAGCTATTTATTACCTCAGCAAGAACTTCACTCCATATGAGGCTCGGTATTCTCTTTTGGAACGCACCTGTTGTGCTTTGACTTGGGTCGCTCAAAAGCGGAGGCACTACTTCTGTGCCTACACCACATATCTCATATCAAGGATAGATCCCTTGAAGTACATCTTTCAGAAGCCCATGCCCACTAGCAAGCTAGCCAAGTGGCAAATCCTGCTGAGCGAGTTCGACATTGTTTATGTAACTCAGAAAGTAGTCAAGGGAAAGGAACTGGCAGACCACCTCGCTGAGAACCCTGTGGACGGAGAATACGAACCCCTAAAAACGTATTTCCTCGATGAGGAGGTATCATTCGTAGGAGAAGACACTGCAGAATCCTACGACGGTTGGAGGATGTTCGTTGATGGAGTATAAAACTTCAAAGGAGTCGGTATTGGAGCAGTCTTAATATCGAAAACCGGTCAGCATTATCCGGTATCCGTCGAGCTCAGGTTCCCCTACACCAACAATATGGCAGAGTATGAAGCCTGTATCTTAGGGCTCAACATGGCCATTGACATGAACGTCTAAGAGTTGTTAGTGATCGGTGATTCAAACTTATTGGAACATATGGTACAAGGAGAATGGGCAACCAAGAATTCCAAAATACTACCATATCTGCACCACGTACAGGAATTAAGAAAGAGGTTCAAAAAGATAGATTTCCGGCATGTCCCTAGAATCCAGAACGAGTTCGCCGATGCTTTGGCTACCTTGTCCTCAATGATCCAGCATCCGGACAAAAATTTCATTGACCCTATTTCGGTAAAGATTCACAATTAGACGGCCTACTGTGCGCATGTTGAAGAAGGAGAAGACGGAAATCCTTGGTTTCATGATATCAAAGAGTATTTGGCAAAAGGATATTACCCAGAGCTTGCAAATTCCACTCAGAAACGCACACTTCGGAGGTTGTCTAACAACTTCTTTCACAGCGGAGGAATCCTGTATAAGAGGACTCCTGAATTGGGATTATTAAGGTGTGTCGATGCAAAAGAAGCATCAAAACTACTGGAAGAAATTCATGTTGGGACTTGCGGTCCACATATGAACAGTTTTGTTCTGGCAAAGAATATACTCCGAGCTGGTTACTTTTGGATGACTATGGAAACGGGCTGCATCCAGTACGTCCGAAAATGCCACCTCTGTCAGATACATGGAGATATGATAAAGGTACCTCCAAGTGAGCTCAATGCAACCAGTTCACCATGGTTGTTCGCCGCCTGGGGCATGGATGTTATTGGACCAATCGAGCATGCCGCCTCCAACGGACACATGTTCATTCTGGTGGCCATATATTACTTCACTAAATGGATCGAGGCAGCCTCCCACAAAGCAGTTACTAAGAAAGTTGTGGTGACTTTGTCTGCGACCGCATTGTTTGTTGGTTCGGAGTTCCAGAGTCGATCATCACCGACAATGGTTCTAATCTTAACAGTGAATTGATGAAATCTATGTGCGAAACTTTCAAAATAAATAATAGGAATTCCATAGCTTACATACCTCAGATGAATGGAGCTGTAAAGGCCGTCAACAAAAACATCAAGAAGATATTAGGGAAGATGATTGAAAAGCACAAGCAGTGGCACGAGAAGTTATCATTCGCCTTATTGGGATATCACACCACGGTTCGCACATCAACCGGGGCAACTCCCTATATGCTAATTTATGGTACAGAAGCTGTTATTCCTACTGAAGTTGAGATTCCATCTCTAAGGATTATGCAAGAAGCCGAGCTCAGCGATGTAGAATGGGTGAGAAGCTGTTATGAGCAACTAGCCCTCATAGACGGAAAGAGAATGAATGTAGTTTGTCATGGTCAATTATATCAGAACAGAATGACTAGAGCCTTCAACAAGAAAGTCAAGCCGAGACGATTCACACCAGGGCAGCTGGTGTTAAAGAAAATCTTTCCACATCAAGATGAAGCCAAGGTAAAATTCTCTCCCAACTGGAAAGGCTCATACATGGTTCACCGAGTGCTGACAGGAGGAGCAATTATTCTTGCAGAGATGGACGGAGAAGTCTGGACAAAACCGATCAATTCAGATGCAGTCAAACGTTATTATGTGTAACCCTTTATGCTGTAAATTGAACTACGCCTGACCTGATTCCCGTTTAAGAGAGGATACGTAGGCAGCCCTATGGGTTCGGTCATAATTCAGTAAAATTTCATTTTTCCCCGTAATTGGAAACTGTGGCAAAATTTTGAGGAGGACCCTCAAACTTCTGAAGCAAGTTCAGCCGATCGCCGCACGAGCAACAGTCAGAAGTATTCACCCATCAAACTGGGGCAGAATTTTGAGGAGGACCCTCAAAGATCCGCAGCAGGAGAGGTTGCAATTTCTTGAACCGTGTCACGGTCATCGGTTCATCTAAAACTATTTTAGATTATATGTTTATGTTATACTTTTACAAAATCATGCATACTAAAATCATGCATACTTATTTCTCGAAACAGCTTGTTTAGCAAACGCTACCCCAATGATACAGACAGTATCATCAGATCGAGCTGAACGAGTCAAGCAGATCCAGCGGGAATACGAATTAACATTTCCCCTTTACAAAACTCACAATTTTTCTGTGGATGCAGGCATAAGGAGATAACGCGCAGAGAAGTCTCAAATTTCATCACAATCGCAAAGGCCGAAAGTTCGATGTCCACACAAAGGAACAAGCATGTTCAAAACCACTATCCTCAAGGCCATCATACTTGCCGTCACCTATTAGCAATGCAAATAATGCCCCGCAGTCACAATACCCTCGACAATCATAGTGCCTACAATTTATTACCAGCTAAGAATTCCTACCGTCATTTATTTTTCTGCATAAGGCTACTATCCTTCCTTTCGAGACTAAATGTTGTCTCCACTTGCATTGCATTCTTGCATAAGGATACCATTCTGCCTTCCGAGACTAAACGATGTCTCCATCTGCATTCGCGTCTTGCATAAGGCTACCTTTCTGCCTTTCGAGGTTAAACTCTACCTCTATTCGCATCTTGCATAAGGCTACCATTCTGCCTTCCAAGACTAAATGTTGTCTCCATCTACATTCGCATCTTGCATAAGGCTACCATTCTGCCTTCCGAGGTTAAGCTCTACCTCTATCTGCATGGCATAAGGCTACTATTCTGCCTTCCGAGGCTAAACGCTGCCTCCAATTTACTTTTCAAAAATGACTACCGTCTCAAGCACCATTTTCTTCGCTTCCTTTCGGGCTAAGCTCTACCCCTTTAATCCGCAAGACTAAGCTTTGTCTTGTCAGCATCATACTATTGCATCTTCATGGGCTGAAATATCGCCAACTTATCCAAAGGCGTCATCGTTTGGAGGCACCATCTCCATAGCCCGAGAACACCATGTCATGGCCTGAGGATCTCTCTAATCATTTTGCATATCATTATTCAAAGGCGTCATGGTTCGAAGGCACCATACTCATGGCCCGAGAACATCATTTCATGGCATGCGAATCCTGCATCAAGAAACTCATAGCCCAGGACGTCATGGTCTGAGGACGTCATCCTTAACCGTCCGAAGACATCATTCATGGTCCGACGGGAACTTGCATCATGTTTAAATTACGCATAATATATGCTTGTACTGTTCATTTGCAGGTAATCCGGCTAGCAACAGCCATCCTGGCAGGAGCGGTCCCGCTCCAGTTCTCCCCAAACTACCCCGTCAGCCGTTTGTTTATCTAACCCTGTACTTCGCATCCATTGTTGTATAACTTCATCGGTATACTTCGTCGATGACTCCTGAACTACATACGATCTGATTCCTGTAAAACCAGGGATATGTAGGCAACTCAGAAACCAGGGTGCGTCCTAAAATTCTTAAACCATTTCACTCGGTCAAAATTGGCCATCATATCTTTATCTGACAACTCTTTCATCCTTTCCGGGTAAGAGGGGCAGCTGTTGATACCCAATTTTTTCTCAAATCATTGTAAAATTTTCATATATGCCTTCAAAATCGCTTTTTATAATAACTGGCAGTTTTCCCATAATTTTACATATTTTATTAGTTTATTTTCCAATTTATTCAGTATTTTAATTCAATAATTATGCATAAATTGTATTACAGATAATTTTCAAATATTTCCCAACTCAATACAGTATTTTAATCCTATTTGGATTTAATTATTTTCGTAAATTAGCCAATTTGACATTATTTAGCCCTAATTACAGTGATTTTACAATTATAGCCTAATTATACGTTTTATACCATTTAAATTAATAATTAGTCATTTTATATTTTTAATATTAGCTAATTTACCTTATTCATTTATTTAGCATTAATTTCATTTTTTATAATTACTAGCTATTTTATTAATTATTTATCTATTTTTTAAGGGGTATTTAACTAATAGTCATCTTCTCATTTCAATTGTGGCCTAAATTAAACCCAATACCCCAATTTAATCCACCCAATTACCCAACCCAAACCTAAATTCCTACCCAGTCCAACCCCTTGATCAATCTGAGTCATTGATCAATTTAGATCAACGGCCCAGATTACTTGTTACCATAATTAGAGCCAAATGAACCCCCCCCCCTCCCGTCTCTCATTCTCACTCAGATACTCATCTCTCTACTCTCTCTCTCTCTAGTACTCTCTAGAGACTTCCAGTCTCTCCACCTCCGATGAGGTCCTTCGTCTTCTCCGGCTCCCTCTCCACCGGAGGCCATGGAGTCCTCACCTACCTCAGACCTCCCATGGCTCCTTTGCACCGGTGTTGCTATCTCTAAGGTCTTCAAGAGACCAGGGTCACTCTCTCACACCTATGGCCTGTTTTAGGCCTTCATGGCTCAATCTCCAGTAAGGTTTTCTACTTTTCGGCTTGATCCGGTGGTTTCTATGCCGACACTCTCTCTCTCTCTCTCTCTCTCTCTGGGTTCTCTCTTTGAAACCCTAATTTTTAAACTATTAATTTCTCTAGATCTGTGATGGATCTATACCTATTACGAGTTATTGTGATGTTTTCTTTAAAGATTTTTCGATTCCCCTAAGCGGTTCTTCATTTTTTAAGCTAGGTTCCTAAACCCTTTTCGAAATAGTTTTCCTTTCTGATTTTTAACATTATCTCATGATTTTCATCATCTTTACCATTATTGAAACATTTTTCTTTTGGTTTGATCAGTATATGTGCTTGATTTTCACGAGTAGCTTAAGTTTCTTGTAATTTTACCCTGTTTTTCCTATTATGGTTTCTGACTCTTTATCTCTTTTGCGTGTATCATGTCTACTATGTTGATTCATACTAGTATTTGTGTAAAACCCTAATTTTTGGCCTAAGTCTTGTATTCTGAGTTCATCTTTACTATTTGCCTGTGTGTTTGATTCTCCTATGCTTTGACTAATTAGAGTATTTCATGATTCCCACCCTAACGATGCCCTATTAGAGTCTCTGATTGGTTTCTTTTGTTTATACTCAGATTATGTGTTTTTCTGGAAGTTTATATTGTTTCCCTTTATATATTAGTACTATTTTCTGATTCTTTGAATCCCTGATTTCCTGTGTTGATACTCTTTAACTGATTTTCGACTATTTTTCTTGTTTTTACAACCTTAAGTTAATTTCTTATTATGTGTTGACTGCATTATTAATTGATTCTTACCGTTATTTCCTTAATTAGACTCTATGTATCTAGCCCTAATTACCTATTATGTACTTACAGTGTTTGAACTCTTTTCTTAATTGTTGTACTCCACCTATGTGAATTCTCTCCTTATTTGTTACTGGTTCTTACCGTTTGAATTAATTCCCTTAATCTAAGGGATTACTTGCCTTAATTCTCTGATTGACTGATATTGAGTTCTATGATTACTGAACTTTTATCCCTCCCTTATTAATCATGTGCTGATTTTCCTTACCTTATATGTTACTGGTTCTTACTGATACGCTCAATTTACACCTTAAAAGAATGTAAGCGATCGTTGTCAAATATAGTAACCCAACAAGGTTGGGGTCGAATCCCACAGAGAACAATATGAGGGCGTTTAGGAATGCTAGAGAATTATCACTTATCGCGCAGTGCCAAACAAATACGATTTTGGGTTTTTGATAATTGTTTATAGCTAAATGCGAAAATATAAACTAACCTAGAAAGCAATTAAAATGATCGATGCTTCGGGTATTACACTCGAGTAACGATCCAATGTATTTCACGATTTTACAAATATGAGCGGGTAATGTTAATTAGCCACGGATAACATTTCTTAATTAGCTTTTCCCAAAGACTAACAAGACTTCCTAATTGAATTATCCCTAACCCAATTAGGAGATTAAGCACTTCCGAGTTTGGCTACAAGTAGTTCAATCCTATCCCTAGGTAGAATCTATCAAATGAGGGTTAAAGCCTCAAGTTCTTGTTAATTAATCTTTCCCAATNNAAAATCATTCAATACATAAGCACAACAAGGTATTTAATCCACACTTTAAATATGAATATTCCCATAAACCACATTCAAGTGTTGGAAAAATACTACACACTTAGATATACAATACAAAGCAAGGAAATGAAGAAATAAACACAAATGGGTAAAGAAAACTTCACCACAATGTCGAAATCTACAAATCCAAAGTGTGTGTGCAAACCCACAAATCAATACTTGTTCTTCTCTACTCAGAATATATTTACAAGGCTGAAGATATGTCCAAAAATTTGCCAAGAATCGATCCCTAAGAGAATGCCAAGATGTGCCTTTTATAGTGGGTCAAAATTCGGGTGAAAAGCGGACAAAAACACCCCTGTCGGGCTGATATGCGATCGCATCCCTGTCGCATATCAGGGATGCGATTCGCATCTTCACTCTTTCCGTCGCACATCAAAACCCTAGGTCTCAGAGGGTCGTCGCATTTGAGATATGCGGTCCGCATTAGTGATATGTGATCGCATTCGTGCGTTGCATTTACAATGTAGCTTCAGGCATCAGATGGTGATGCGACTCAAATGCGAACCGCATATCTGACCGCATTTCACTCATTAAACATGACTCAACTTTCTGTTGCGGTATGCGATCTCAGGGCTCGAAATGAGATCCGCATGTTGCATATGCGATCGCATTCGGCCATTGCTCCCCTCTTTTCTCTTCTTTACTCTCTTTT
>MDKH01071208.1:0-11143 GCA_005239495.1 Nicotiana undulata | reverse complement strand
GTTTATTTATTTTATTATTTCCAGAATTGTTTTACAAATACAGAGTTATAACAGTATAAATATGTGTGTTTTCTTGTTCTGAAAAGCTAGAGTATTAAGGAAGTCTAGTTGAATTTGACCCTGATATGAGTAGGCAATGTGTTGATACTAGAGAAGTGAGTACTGCACGAATAGCGAGATTAAAAAAATATTTTTTCTTGAAATTGGCGACCAAAGTTGGTCGCTTATTTAATAAAAAAAATTAAATTGTTCAAATTAGAGACCAATTGTGGTCGCTTCTGATTAAAAAAATTTAAAAAAAGCTACCAACTTTGGCTGCTATTGTCCAGATTTTAAAATTTTAATTTTAATTTACAGATTAAAGTTGATCGCTATATTTTGTTTAATAATAAATAAATAAATAACGTTATTTAAAATTGGAGACCAACTTTGGTCGCTAAATTTATATTATTTAAATATTAAAGCGACCAAAGTTGGTCGCTTTTGTTGATACTCGGAATGTTTGGTCCTTTTACCTTAGAGACCAAAGTTGGTCTTTGGTCCCTAAGGTAAAGGGACCAACGAAAAAGCGACCAAGCCTCTTTAGACGCTTTTTGGTCGTTATTTCACTGTTTAGCGACCAACTTTGGTCGCTTTTTCCCGGATTTTTAGTAGTGATATACGACCTTACTCTTAAAATCCCATATTTAAATTCGATAATAAAAAATGATGCATGCCGTACTTTATTACACAAATAATCACTCAAAAACTAATTAATGTTTCTGTTTTTATTTGATAGAACTATTCAACCAAGAAATATCCAGCTACTCCAAGACAAAAGATTCTCAAAACCATGAGAGTGACCCTTGAATCTGTCACTGCCAACTTGAAGATATATTGAATTATACTGAAAACTCCATTTTTGGTTTGACTTGCACAAATTTCCAGTACTAACGTCACAAGAAAATTCCAAGTTGTTTACTTTGTTGGCTCTAAATTGTTTTTTTCTTTAGTAGGACTAAGTCAGTTGAGTATCATAGCTTTAACAATACAAAGATTCTTACACCTCAGTTCTTATATGAAATCAAGAGAAGTATTATCAGTTCACTCTCACATGGCTTCAAACTGTCCACCTTTTCAATTTTCATCAAAATATTATAGTGTTTCTGGATATGGGGATAGTTGTGTGAGGCAAAGCAGCTTTTTTGGAGGAAAACCTGTTCTTAATCAGGGTGTTGGCTACTCTGTCATTCTTGGTTTTGGAGTTTTTTTCGCAGTCTTCACTTCATTCCTGGTATTCTACTTCTCTTTCTTGTAGGACTTTTTATATTTTTCTTACTGATTGGAGTATAATGTCAGCGTATATCAATTAAATTCTAACGGGAGGGGAGAGGGTGGACTGAGGGGGTAGAAGAGTATGGGTGTTAACAGGACGGGATTCTCCGGGCTGGAAAAGGAAGAAAAAAAAACTCGTCCGGTTATTGTTCCAGGCTGTTAGTGGGCTGGGATTTTCGAATTTTGGTGGACCCGTCTGGGTTCGGACTTAACGGGGCCGGAGCGGGCCGAGTTACTTTTTGTTTTTCTTATTCATTGTTATCGATATTTAAGTGTTTGCTGGCTTAGAATTAAGGCATAAAATTAAACTTTTAAACTTTTAAATTTGAAGTTTGAAAATTGAAATTAAGTGGCTACATAAAATTATTTAATAAGACCAATATGTAAGGATCAAACTTCAAAGACTTTCATTTCATATTTTCATTGCATAATAATACTTCAAATTAACTTGTCTAATACACTAACACAAGCTTAAATAAGTCTAACAAATTCAAAATAACACGAATTGTTTCAAATTAACTTAAAATACGAATTGATGGAGGATACTCAAGACAACTCTTGATATGCCTCCTTAAACCAGTTGTGCCTTCCACCTTTCCACGAACATTAAAGACTAGACCACATTTCTTGCACTGAACTTTGCGAAATCCTTCATTTTCTTCTACCACCTCAAAATGTTCCCAAACATATGAGCGCATTCTAGAAGCACAGGGCATGATTTAACTTGAACCTAACAAAAATGGTAATCACACTTCAGTTGATAATTGTAATATTTTAGTGACTACCTTAAATAATTGATAAACTTGAAATATTAATTAATTGAGAACTTGAGAGCAATAAGCAATTCAATAATCAAAAGGGAATTGAGAGAGAATTAGAGTAGAAGAAGAGAGCTAAGTTGTGAATAAAATAAAAAAGAAGGGGGTTATTTATAGTTATTCAAAAGGCTAAGAATGTAATTTATCAATTATTAGGGGATGAAGGAACTATTTCAGTAAGGAGATAGGCCGAAATGGCTAAAAGTGCAAAAAATAGTTATTGCCCAACGGTCATTTTTTATTTGACCGTTGGCAACGGTCAAAATTAAAAAAATATTACAACTGTAATCGGGCTAGACCGAGTTGTAGCTCGGTAAAACCCGGTAACGGGTAACCGGGTTCCGTTGCACCAGTTATCAAATTTTATTTGTTCAAGCCCGGCTCCCCGCCCAACCCTCCCCAGCCCGCTCCCACCCCCTACGGTACCGGTCTGACCCGGGTCAAACCGGGTTATGAATGGCCAGCCCGGCCCGATTAACAGTAATATAGAGGAGGCATTGTCTATGGAGCAACCTTTTCCAGTTGTCCTTTTATAACTGGTTTTATAAATTCAGAACTCCGGAATCTGTAGAATGCAACATTCATGCAATGAAAACTTTGTTTCTGTAATGGATTGAATTGATCACTGATAAATGTTCCTTCAATTGGCAAGGCACAAATCATTATATAGATGTGTATTTGATTCTCTGTGGCATATGGGATTAAAGCTTTATCATCTTTCCTATATGTAATTTTCTACGCGCTGCTAAAAGGTTTGGTTGGAAAAAAGATATGTTGGTTCGCGTCATACATCAGAATGGTTCAACACAGCTGATAGAAATGTCAAAACAGGACTTATTGCAAGTGTAATTGTGTCTCAGGTACCATTTTTGTTGTCAATGTAATTGGTCTTACGCTATGTTGCTCGGACTCTCCGAAAATATGACCGGATTCGTGTCGGATCCTCCAAAAGTAGTGCATTTTTGAAGGATTTGACACGGGTACGGCTACATTTTGGAAAGTCTGCGCAACATAGGTCTTATATTTCTCAAATAAAGTTACAATCAACTTAATGGTAACATCTTTTTTTTCAGTGGACTTGGGCAGCTACAATCTTGCAAAGTTCTAATGTTGCCTGGGAGTATGGAATTAGTGGACCCTTTTGGTATGCAAGTGGAGCTACTATTCAGGTACTATTCTTGACCTTCTCCGCAACAACAACAACAAACTCAGTTTGATCCCAATATGTGGGGTCTAGGGAAGATAGTCTGTACGCAGACCTTACCCCTACCTAATGCAGGTAGAGAGGCTATTTCCAATAGAGACCTTCTCAACAAGGAAAGAAGAAAAATCTTTGACTTGTTTCTAAAAAGATTTGTTACACAACAGCAGGGACGGACCTAAGGGCATTGACTACGGGTTCCCGGAAACCCAGTAACTTTTGCATAGATCCTGTATTTATAATAAGAAAATTCATTAAATATTTGTAAATATCTAACTAACCCAGATATTATTGCATATTAATTTGAAATTACGGTAGGAACCCATAAGACTCAAATCCTGGATCCGCCTCTGACAACAGGTGCTCCTTTTTGGTGTGATGGCAATAGAGATCAAACGAAAAGCTCCTTATGCTCATACAGTCTGTGAAATCGTCAAAGCAAGGTTCGTAATGGAAATATACCATAAAAACTTCTCTTTGGGCAGTTTGTTGACTACTGTTATTTACTCATATTGTCAGATGGGGAACAGCTGCGCATCTTGTTTTTCTGGGGTTTTGCTTCTTGACAAACATTATAGTAACAGCTATGTTGCTTCTTGGTGGATCAGCTGTCGTTAATGCACTCACCGGCGTCAATATATATGCTGCAAGTTTTCTTATCCCTCTTGGTGTTATTGTTTACACCTTAGCAGGAGGACTAAAAGCTACTTTCTTGGCTAGCTATATACATTCTGTCATAGGTATCTATATTTTACTCTTTATATTACCTTTACTCTTTTTTCACGCGCTCTATCTAAAGAAATTTTCTGGTTGTTGATTTCAGTACATGTGGTTTTAGTCATCTTTGTGTACCTAGTATATGTTGCTAGCAATGAACTTGGTAGCCCAAGCCTCGTTTACAGACGTTTATTAGAGGTAGCAAGCAAGTCAAGAAATTGTCAAGAGCCAATCACCCATGTTGGACAATCTTGTGGTCCTGTTACTGGGAATTTCAAGGGGTCTTATGTTACTATGTTGAGTTCAGGTGGTCTTGTCTTTGGTATCATCAACATCGTAGGAAATTTTGGCACAGTTTTCGTTGACAATGTAACTTCTTTCGTATAATTTAGCAAGAAACAGGCTTATGAAATGTCTCTGTAACCATCATTTCCTAATAACCAAACTATTGAAATGTAGGGGTACTGGGTAAGTGCCATTGCTGCAAGACCATCATCGACGCATAAGGGCTATTTGTTGGGTGGTCTAGTTTGGTTTGCTGTGCCATTCTCTTTGGCAACATCACTAGGTCTTGGAGCACTAGCTCTTGATCTACCAATAACAGCAAGTGAGGCAAGCCATGGACTAGTTCCTCCAGCTACAGCTATCGCTTTGATGGGAAAAGGGGGGTCGATTCTTCTCCTCACTATGCTCTTTATGTAAGTGCCTAATCAAGAATTACGCGTGGAACGTGTTGTGTTTAACTTTCAATTATATGACTTTTCTGTATTGATTAGGGCTGTCACATCAGCTGGTTCATCTGAGCTAATTGCAGTCTCTTCATTATGTTCATATGACATCTATCGTACTTACATCAATCCGGCTGCAAGTGGAAAACAAATTCTAAAAGTTTCAAGAGGAGTTGTATTAGGATTTGGCTGTTTCATGGGCATTTTAGCAGTAGTTTTGAACAAGGCTGGGGTTTCTCTAGGTTGGATGTATTTAGCCATGGGAGTTTTCATAGGATCAGCTGTTCTCCCAATTGCTTTCATGCTTTTATGGCAAACAGTTTTGGTGCAATCCTAGGGACAGTTGTTGGCTGTTTGTTAGGGATTATCACTTGGTTATCAGTCACTAAAATCGAGTATGGAAGGATAAATCTTGATACAAGTGGTAGAAATGCGCCAATGCTTGCAGGAAACCTTGTTTCTATACTTACTGGTGGAGCTATTCATGCTGTTTGTAGCTTTCTAAGGCCCCAGAACTATGATTGGCAGACTACTAAGCAGATCACTGTGGTTGAAAAGGAAAAGAGTGAATTGCCTCCTGAAGAGTTCAAAGAGGAAAAGCTCAACAGAGCCAAAGCATGGATAATCAAATGGGGAATTGGTTTCACAGTCGCGATAGTACTTCTCTGGCCTATTCTTACACTTCCTGTGGGTAAGACCGAAAAATTTAATACTTCAGTGTTAGTGTAAATGCTCGATGATAAATTGGTTAATAATGCAGGGGAATTTAGCAAGGGATACTTTACATTCTGGGCTGTAATAGCTATTGTATGGGGTACAGTAGGATCAGCAGTTATTATTGCTTTACCATTGATGGAAAGCTGGGGAACAATCCAAAGTGTGCTTAATGGCATGTTTACAAATGACAGAGTTATGGAAAAGTTGGAAGACTTAAACTCCAAGCTGAATGCATTTATTATAGCAATGCCTGAAGTAGAGAGGGTGTATTTACTTGAGAAAGAAAGGAGCAAGAGAAAGGAATCATCCGAATCCGATCGGATTGTTGCTTCACCAAGTCATTAAATTCCAAGAGAAAACAAGTTGATCAGTGTGTATTTGAAGTCCAACACTTTATACATACTGTAACTTTCTGCAAACTCAATGATTGTATAAAGTACTATGACTTGGCTTCACACCCTGAAAATAGTGGGGTTTGCTTTTGAAAGTACATCATTGTCTTGTTTGAATTTTGTTTTGGAATGACTGTTTAAATATTGGACCTCTAGTGAAATAAATACAGATGATAGATAGAATGACCTGTTCACGTGACAGTTAGCTGCCTAGTAACAAACTGACACATGTCAAAGGATGCCATGATAGTTTGTGACAATTGTCATCCCACTTTGAGAGGCCAACAAACATTAGATGAAAGCTTTTTATTAGCAAAAGATAACATGACCAGGCAATCTTTCCGATCAGCCTGAAGAGATTTCAAGGCATAAAAAAGCAGCAAATATTTCTACTGAGTTCAAACGTTCTAATAAAAACTGAAAACTATGAGTAATCAGAAAGTTGCTTCCATCTAAACAAAAAGATCATCAAAATTCAGTGTATCTAAACAAAAAGATCATCAAAATTCAGTGTTCAGCCATTTAGTGTAGTAGACACAGGTTTGTGGGGATATAACTCCATTAGGTGAACATTGACTAATCCTAGGGCAAGCACCACATGGAATTGAAGCCATTGGCCCTAATGTTTTCGGACCAGTCCCTAAAGCAACTCCGCTTGAAGTTCGATAACAAACTGATCCAACAGGAATAGAATGATATTCTCCCAATCCAGTGCTCTTCACCTCTATAATAGCATTATCTAGAACCATAGAGTTCAATATTTCCGCAATTTGCTGACTTGTGCACTCAACAACTTTCCTGTTCTTCAAGAAGTTGTGGATTCCCTCCACAGTAGCAACTTTCAGCAATTCTATGACCTTGATGCACGTGTCTCTGAGAACGGTGATGAATTCCTTATCAAGATTTCCCTCAGAGTACCATGAACCACCAGTCAGTTCCTCCGAAGGTTCAAACTCAACAGCCATGTAATGCTTCTTTCCCTTATTTTGGATATTCACAACTTGTTTTATCAACTTCTTTTTCACGAGTGCTGTCAGGGATTTATCCACAAGAGTTGGCGGGAGGTTTGCCTCCTTTTTCACCTCTGCCACCCAGATGCCCAGATTCTTTTTATTTTTTACCAGACTGAGCACTACACGTTCAGCATCTGGAAGTCCCTGAGTAGGTGAATCCAAGTCTGGTCTTTTCCGCTTCATGGCGGCTGCTTCCCTTGATCGACTCATCTCTGAGAGCATAAAAAGAGCAAATAAAGAGATGAATTTTAACTTGGTTCTTATCACAATAAAGTGGCATGGTTCAGACTCATGTAGTAAGTAGGAGTGAGAGCAAAATCAATTCTCTCCAAATAGTCATTCATGCCACCAAGATCCCAAATCAACAAATGCAGAAACACTCTATTTGAACTCTACGATATTTCTATTCCAACTATAAAAAAACAGAGTAAGATGACTTTTTTTTAATGACCGTGAAATCCGTCCAGGGCCAACAGTTATGTTGAGAATGAAGGCATCACATAAAGTTAGTTTTAGATAGTTAAGGGTAGATTTGTCTATTTATCCTAGGTCGGTTAGTGGGCTGTTAAGGGTGTTAGTTAGTCAGTTATAATGTAGCTTAGTCGGTTATACTGTAGCGTGTATAAATACACTATTGTTGTCTTCCTCTCTCTGCATGTTCGCTCATTTCCCTCTCATCTTCTATCTACAATTCTAGCATGGTATCAAAGCAGGTTAGGCTAAGGATCTCTAGTCTCGTTCGATCTATTGATCTAAAAGTTCGTCGAAGCTAAAACAGAGTAATTGAGCTCAGAAATCGAAGGAATCAATACCTCGGAAAAATTCACGTGATTGAAGCAGAGCAGCCATGGGAAACACATTTGCTAGCACACCTTCCAATTCAGGTGTAAATCCTTGAGTAAGTGGAGCTGGAGCTACAGGAATAGGTGGATTTGGTGTTGGTACTCAAGCTCGCGATGAATTTGGACTTGATTTGCCGCATAATCATCCTTTATATATCGGACCTGCGGATACGAGTAGAGCACAGCTCATTTCCTTTCAATTGACCGGTACGGCCAATTATACTATGTGGAATCGCTCGATGAGAATTGCTTTGCGCAGAAGGAACAAGCTAAGGCTTGTAGAAGGAACATGGAAAAAGGAGAAATTTCATGAAAATCTATGGGAGGATTGGGAAAGGTGTAATGTAATAGTACTTTCCTGGCTTATGTAACTCCACAATTAACTGGAGTAGTGTATGGATCTGATGCACAAGCAGTGCTGGGAGATCTTCGTGAGAAATTCAACAAAGTTGATGGCTCTCAATCATTTAACCTGCATGAGGAGATTGCAACATTGTATCAAGGTAGACCTTCTGTTTCTGAGTGTCACACAAAATTGAAAGACCTTTGGGATGAGTTTGAAGCACTAGTCCCAGCTCCATGTGACTGAAAAGTCCAGGGACTATGTGAATCATATGAAAAGGCAGAAACTATATCAATTTCTGATGGGATTAAGTGGGTCATATCTCCAAGCTAGAAGTTCAAATTTTGATGATGTACCCCTTACCTTCCGTCAATAAGGCATACTCTGTGACCATGAGTGATGAGAGTCAAAAATCTATAGCTGCTACGGCACTGAATCTAGGTTTACAGTCTAATGATGTGCCTGAAAACTATCAGTCAACTACACTGCTTACTGTCACACCTCCCTTTTTTTCCCAGGGGTGGGATAAGGGAGTTTTTCAATTAAAGTGACTAATCGAAATGGGATTAATTATTAATTAAGAGTCGCCACTTGGGATAATTTATGGTGTCCCAAGTCACCGGTTTATTCTAAATCCCAAATCGAGGAAGTTTTGAATCTGTGTTAAAGTTTGCGAAACCAGAAGACCGGGTAAGGAATTATGTTAACCCGGGAGAAGGTGTTAGGCACTCCCGAGTTACGTGGTTCTAGCACGATCGCTTAGTGATTCATACTTGGCTTAAATTATCTAATTACTCATTTTTAGGACCAATGTGTATTTTGCCTTTTAACGCTTTTAAGAAATTATCCTGAGACGAGTCACGCGTACGTGTACTCATTTTATTTAATGAGCTAAAAATCATGTCACGCGTACGTGTACACAATTAATAGCCCTTTACGTGTACACAATTTGTCGCACTTAATTATTTAAGAAAAACTTGGCCAAAGTCGCGCGAACGTGTACTTCGATTTTATTTTGAAAAGTCATGACTATGTCACACGAACGTGTACAAAATCACGATGATAGATTAAGAGCGTGCCTAAAGCATTCTACGAATTAAGAATTTCGGCTTAACCACTGACCAAACAAACATTCCATTAATAAAACACTGAGAACCAAAATCACCACCACCAAACTTATCAAATTCAGTCATATTTCCAACTAATTATGAAGCTGATAGAACCTTATACAAATAAATTTCATCTTAAGAACACCAACAAACAAACATACTAGCAAAGGGCTAAAACGTATTCTAATGCTAACAAACACAAAATCAGCTTTTAAGCAAACCCACTTTTGAGACATGAAATGAATATTCACATAGATAGGAACTTAATGAAATATTTTCTCAACACACATCCATAAATCAGATTAGAAAGACACGATACATATGTAAAAGAAACGGACCTTTATTGCCAAATCTGAATTTTAAAGGTTTGCAAATCACAAACGGACCAAATACTAGCTACGATGGCCGGATACTAGCGCCGGCGAACTCGACCTCGGCTCTCTTTACTCTCGGTCAAACTAGTAACCCCCTGAAAATGTAGCCTCTGAAGGTGTATTGAAAATAAGGTGAGGTCGAAATTTTGATTTCATAAAGTTTTGGCTTTATATCCGTTTGGTATATTTGGTCAGAATTATTGGATTTGCAGGTTTGGACCAGCTTTTGACGCCCTTTCAAACGTAACTAATTAAGGAGATATTTCAATGAAATAGGAGGAGAGAAGATGGCCGGACAGAGTAAGGGGAGAAAGGCGTCGCCGGCGAACTGGTGGTCAGTTCCGGCGAGGCAGGGGCTGTTCGTGTTGGCTGGTTGTTGATGCTTCCAGCGGCGGCTTGGTGGTGAGGAAATGGTGTTAGGGTTGTTCGTTCGAGAGGGGAAGGGAAGAAGATCGAGCCCAGGGGAGTGGGGCTGCCGCTGGTGGATTTTAGGTTGTTATGTTGTGGGGAGGAGGATGAAGGGGGTGACGGCTGGAGGGTGATGAAGAAGAAGGCGGCAGTCCGGCGGAGTGGTGGCGGGGACGGTGAAGGCGGCTGCTTGGGGATCTCTTTTTTGGCAGAGGGGTTAGGGCAGTGTCTGATGGTTGTCCTCTTTTGAGACAGGGTGTGTATTTGAAGGAGGGGTATAGGTAAGGGTGGCTAAACGGGCCAAGTGTGCCGGGCCAAACGGGCCTGAGCTATGCGGGTCCGGGCTATATGGTGGAACCGGTCCTCCGGGCCTAAGTTCACGTGGGCCCGGTATTAAGTGGGCCGAGCCAGCGGGCCTAAACGGGTCCGGGTTATTTTTTTTTTTAATTTTTTCTTTTATGTAAAGCAATTTCTTGTAAATCTTGTGATATAAATCTTGTAATTCATATTTAAACACAAAAAAAAGTAAGTTTCTTCAAATTAATAATAATAGTACTTCAAACTTGCACTAACATTGCATAATAAATTAATAGTACATCAAATTAATTTTGACAAACTACAACATTAAGCATAATACGTATAATAAAATTAAAATAACACAAGTTTGAATTAAACTTAAAATATTAGATACGAATGTCTTGAGGACGCGCTTGACAAGACTTGGTTATATGCCTCTTTAAAGAGCATGTGTCCTCCACCTTTCGCCGAGTGAAGACAAAACCACAGTGCTTGCACGATATCGTGTAAGTTTCTTCATTTTCTTCTACCAAATTATAGTGTTCCCGAACAAATGGGGTAATTCTAGAACCACCGGGCATGATTTAACTTGAATTGAGAATTTGAGTTGAGAGAGATTGATGCTTTTGTGAGTAAAAATGAAAAAATGAGGGGTATTTATAGTTGAAAAAAGGGAAAAAGTGTAATTATAAAAAGTTTGGGGTTAAAACAAAGTTTGGGGGCCATTTGGTTATTTTTTAAACATGTCAAACGGCTAGTTTTTGAAATATAGACGTTGGCTATTTAATTTTTTTTTAATGTATTTACATTATATTATCTAAGGCAATTTATTGTAAATTATATTATATAATTATGACTTATGTCTTGTAA
>MDKH01211711.1:0-48191 GCA_005239495.1 Nicotiana undulata | reverse complement strand
AAGAGTCATTCACGGGAACGGAGTCCCAACACACGAAACGACCGGCTGGGTCGTTACAACTTCTTTCTCTTTTAGTGCCCTTTGCTTTCTTTCAAGTTCCATAGCCTTACTGGCATTTAGTTACCAACATAGAACTACCTCCCTAAATCTCTTCATAGCTCCCATATTTATTTACATATATATATATATATATTTTTTTTTAGGAGCTTGAGTAGTTTTCAATTGAATCTTTAGAGGTATATGTTCTACACTCAATACACAACCTTGCCAATCTCCAATTTGATACCAACCCCCAACTTAGGCTTTTTGCCTCATGCTCAGTATTCAAGGAGGGACGGGTTCTAAAGAGGGGATTATTTTGCAAAAAACGGGAAAGGCTCGTAATGAGGTGTCCAATAAAAAAGGCTAAAGGCTCAAATGGGTAACTAGTGATACTCATGAACACATTTGGTAGCTTGAAAGGTTTACTGGGTTTCCCACTATCACAAAGAATGACTAAGGTCATTTCTCCAACTCAATGTACTTATTATTAGCATCGAAAAATCAACTGGGCAAGTTCTAGATGACAGAAGTAAACACAAGAATTATTGATACAAAATCTCACACACACGGCACATGACTGTTTGGTTCAACATAGTTTTAGCTCAAGAGTCAATGCTTGACACTTCGAAGCTTTCATTATTTACATGTATAATTCTAAGTACACATAGAGTCAAAAAGCGAGCCTCAAGTTCACAAAGTTGATTGATTTTTTTATAAAGGAAGGGTATGGATTATTTACCGACACACATGCTTGAGACTAGGCACTTATACTAAACCGGTCACTACGTTTCGTTCTAGTGCCATGGTTATACTATTACACCCTTGGAAAAGAACCTGGCAAAGAAAAACCAAGGGGAATTCATTGTTAACCACTAAGGAAAACCCTACATACTGACTACTTATTTTTTTTTAATTTTATAAACTACGAACAAGAGATGAAATACACAAAAGACACATGCACAATGGTTTATCGACAACTTGGAGATATCACAACAAAAAAACAACAGTAAAAACATACATACATAGAACAAAAATACAAGTTCAATACATAACATAAAACAAAAAACAAAAGTACAATATCATCCAAGTTGTCACAAAAAGAGTTCATATACCAAGTTGCTACCTAGACACCACCCCCAACGTAGAAGCATGAATTTCCACCAATGCATAAGAAATATAAAAACAGAGTTAGGGGCTCCATGGGCCGCGCTAAGCGCTACGGGAGTCAGTGGTTAACTGGGTGGCAGAGGGGTCCTCAACCGCCAAAGGGCCAGGGTCAGTTGAGGTCGCTGCAGGAGGGATTACACCAACTGGTGGTGGAGGAGTTGTGGAAGACACCGCTGGAGAAATGACTGCTGCAATGGGCGGGGTGTCCTCATGCCCCACCTCTGACACAGAAGCCTGAGAGCTGCTCGCCCCATCTGCTGACTGCTGAATAACTGATGATGTGGCCGGGGCAGCTGTGTCCACCAAGGAGCGTTGTATAGCAATCTGTATCTGCTCCTCATCTGCTGCCTCTGCAGTTCTGGTGATTGCAACCCCCTTTCCAATCTCCTGAGGGCCCTGCTCATCATCTGACCAAGAAGACTCCCCTTCTGACTCCTCGCCCTCGGACGCTGAAGAATGTCCGGAATCCTCTCCAGAGGATACAACAACTGGTGCAAGAGCTGTCTGGTCTGTCATAAGAGTGGAGAAATCAAGCCCTAGCCCATACTCGGAGGTGCCCTCTCCCTGCGCCCCTTCTTTGGGCAAGAAGGATGAGAAATCAAATTCCACGTGCTGCAGCTTGTGGAGCTCCGTCTTCAATTTGAACACATCGGTCTGGAGCTGTGGTAGGTCCTCAACCTCACCGCGCTCGACCTTCTCAATTCTGGCCTCAAGTCCCTTGAGGCGACCCTCGTATAACACGTGCTGCTCCTGTAGAGCAGTCACTGAAGACTGAATGGGCGTGAGGGTCTGCCAGATCAATGTGGGAAGTTCTCTCAAGTGATTTTCTACCTTAGCATTGGTGTGCTGAGCGAGGAGACCAAGCTGGAAGAGAACATGCAGTGGAATAGCCGATGGAACACTGGTACGGGCAGTGGGCTGTGGAGTAGTGGTGGATGGCTCTGCTGTAGAGGGTGCTCTAGGAGTCTGAGAAGCTAAGGGCTCTGCCTCAGTAGAAGTAGGCATCTGAATCTCTGGAGGAGCAGCTATTACCCTGGGCCCTGCATCACTAATATGAGTGGTGTTAATATCTTTGTCAGCTTCCCTCTTCTTGTCACATGCAGGTAACAGAGGAACCTTAGCGGCTCGGCATAAGGCAGTGATTAAGCAGGGAAATGGGAATGAAGCCTGTTTCTGCCATGCCCGGATTCCAATTTCTTGGAAGATGATGTCACTCACATCAATGGTGATCCCCGACATAATACAAGCAATGAGAATGGCTTTCTCAATGCTTATCTCTGTCTCGTTCCTGGTGGGGATCAGACGGGAAGTGATGAAGGCGAGCCAGAATCTCCCTTCTCTTGTGAGATCTTCCTTGTAGATTTTGTGTCTAGAATCAATCCAGGTCGGGGTCCCTCTTGCAATCAGAGAAGCAACCCAAGCACGTTCGCCATCTTTATTGGCTAATTTGGCATCGTACTCTGCCGTGCTTGGGCACATGGTTGAAAAGTATTGAGCATGGATGGATTCTCAGTGACACTCCACTTCTACTCCCCGAACCAAGACCTACTCACTAAAAATTTTGTTCCGTTTGTGGTTGGCATTCCTGGGGGCTCCATATGAGGCATAGAATTCCCTCACCATAGTTTCGTTGTATTCTCCGAGTGGCTCAGTGAAGCACTCACATTTTCTAGTTATGATGTTTTCTAGAATATGGGGGTATCGTTCTTGAAGGCCATTTAGATTAAACCTCTTTTCAGGTAAGATCTTTCTCTTTTCAATTCCCACCCGATATAGCTCTCTAGATAGGGGAATAGGGAACCAGAGCTGGTAGTCGTTCCCCTGCTTCCTCCGCACTTCAGCCGCCAAATCCACCTCCGGCTCAGTATCCCCCTCATCTGACTGAGAGGAACTTTCAACAATATCCTGTGGAGGTGCTTGGCGTGCACGTTTGGGTGGAGGTGTTTGCCTGCTTGAGGAAGCCCTCTTAGCAGCGGAAGATGTATTCTTGCGAGGCATTTTTGCACAGAGAAGATACGTGTGAGCGAAAGGGCGGACAAAGTAAAAGAACTTACAAAAAAAAAAATGAAAGAAAGTTTCCACTATGCGACGAGGTATGCGATCACATAACCAAAATGCGAACCGCAGACACGTCACAGAAGTGTTCAAAGCTGAAGAAAATTCAATAATGCGATGACATATGCGGTCGCATATCCACTATGCAATTCGCATAGTCATCGCAGAATTGTGTTCAAGAATCTAAGAGTAATATGCGATCGCAGAACCCACCGCAGAGGTGAGTCTGCGATCGCAGACTGGTCGCAAAACGGCTTGGGAGGTATACTGTGCAAGAATGCGATGCAGATGCGATCCGCATTTTGACTATGCGATCGCAGATGCGTCGCATAGTCTGTCTTCCTCACCGGACCTAGGGCTCAATCTGTGACACAAATGCGGGTCCGCATAGTCAAAATGCGGACCGCAGAACCCTTCAATTTCAATTTCTGAGCCCTAACCATGGCGGATTTTCGATTCCAAACTTCCCAAGCCTGATTTTCAGTTAAAATCTACCCTTTCCCCCTCCCTTTTACGATCACACTCAGACCCAGATGGAAAAACACAGAAGAGAACATGAAAAATATGAACTTCAATTCACATATAGATAAAATAACTAAGGATCAATAGAACAAAAATGAACAAGGGATGGAGAAGATGCGGAGGATACATAACAGATGAGTAGTGAAGTGCACAAAGATGGAATGTGAATCCTTGAAGAATACGCTACTTCAACTGTTACTCTTTTGTCTGGTGTTGTTTTTTGTTTTTTTGTCTTTTTGTTTATAATTTGTTTTGTTTTCTTTTAAGTAAGAACGATGGTGGGTGAAGTACTTACCTGGATCTGCGGTGAGTGTGGGACCGCATAATGTGATATGCGACCGTATATCCGTTATGCGGTGGTCTATTCATTATCTTTCCGGAGTTCAAAGTGCGGTGCCATATGCAATCGCATGCAACAAATGCGGTCCGCATAGTGCACCTTAGCATCGCAGAGTTGACATGAATTCTTCCTAAATAATCTGCCTACGTCTGCGACCACAATGCAGACTGCAGAGATGAACTGTGATTCGCATAGTTCACCTTATCATCGCAGGGTTGGCATGAATTATTCCTAAACAATCTGCCTACGTCTGCGACTACAATGCGGACCGCAGAGATAAAATGCAATCGCATATGCGTCACAGACTGGCCAAAATTTCCTCGCTTGCACTTCTCCTGCAATTCTACCCTGTTTCTGTGTTCCTTTGAAACACCGACACTCACACACCCTGTAACTTGCTCAAAGAACCATATTTATTAAAAAAAAAATGAAAAAGACAAAATAGTGTTACCACACATGGGTTGCCTCACATGAAGAACTTAATTTAACGTCGTGGCACGACGAAGTTGGTATTCCCTTGGAGTCATTCATCAGTGGGGCAAGGACCATCCTTGAGAGCCAATTGCTCTACAACATGCCTCTCGCTATTCTTACCCAAGTAGTGTTTTATGCGTTGGCCATTGAATTTGAACGTACGAAGTCCGTCCTCAGTTGCTAGTTCCACAACACCAAATGGAGAGACATTCACCACTTTGAAAGGACCAGACCATTTGGATTTGAGTTTTCCCGGGAAGAGTTTGAGTCGAGAATTGAAGAGTAACACCAAGTCACCAGTGTGGAACTCCCGTTTCAAGATCTTCTTGTCATGGACGACCTTCATTATTTCTTTATACATAGTTGCGCTCTTATAAGCATAGAAACATAATTCCTCCATTTCATTGAGTTGATTGACCCTCAAATTTGCTGCTTCATTCCAATCCAGATTCAATTTCTTGAGTGCCCACATGGCTTTGTGCTCAAGCTCCACGGGTAGATGACATGCTTTTCCGAACACCAGCCTGTAAGGAGAAGTACCTATGGGAGTTTTGTATGCTGTTCGGTAGGCCCATAATGCATCATCCAGCTTCCTTGACCAGTCGGTCCGGTTCACATTCACTATTTTTGCTAGGATGTTTTTAATCTACCGGTTGGAAACTTATACTTGGCCACTCGACTGGGGATGATAAGGCGTCGCCACCTTGTGCTTGACACCATACTTCTCCAAGAGCTCATTGAAAGCCTTGTTACAAAAGTGAGAACCACCATCGCTGAGAATTGCTCTAGGAGTGCCGAACCGTGTGAATATGTTTGTTTTCAAGAATGCGGTCACACTCCTAGCCTCATTGTTTGGAAAGGCAACAACTTCAACCCACTTGGACACATAGTCCACAGCTACAAGAATGTACTTCATCCCACAAGAACTTACAAAGGGTCCCATGAAGTCGATGCCCCATACGTCAAAGATCTCAACTTCCAACACAAAGTTCATTGGCATTTCGTGTCTCTTGGAGATTGATCCTTGTCGTTGGCATTGGTCACAAGCTTTGACCATTTGATTAGCGTCATGATAGAGAGATGGCCAATAGTATCCACATTCAAGCGCTTTTGCCGCCTTTCGATTTCCTCCATGATGACCCCCCACCGGTGAGTCATGACATGCCTTTAGAATTTGCATTACCTCTTTTTCTGGGACACATCTTCTGATAATGTTGTCCGCCCAGATGCGGAACAAGAATGGTTCCTCCCAATAGTATTGACGGCAGTCCCTCAAAAACCTTTTCTTCTGATATGCTTCCAAGCCATCTGGAATGAGCTCACTCACCAAATAATTTGCAATATCGGCATACCAAGGAGCTAAGGAAGAAGATAATGCCAGAATATGCTCATCAGGGAAGGCATCATCGATATCTAGGCCATCTTTCGGGCGACCGTTTTCTTCAATTCGAGAGAGGTGGTCTGCAACTTGATTTTCAGTGCCTTTCCGGTCTTTGACTTCAAAGTCAAATTCTTGCAATAGAAGGACCCACCGGATTAAACTTGGCTTGGCATCTTTCTTTGCCATAAGGTAGCGAAGGGCAGCATGATCTGTGTAGACCACCACCTTGGATCCCAAAAGATAAGCTCGAAATTTCTCAAAAGCATATACAATAGCAAGGAGTTCTTCCTCAGTCACTGTGTAGTTCATTTGGGCACCATTGCGAGTTTTGCTTGCGTAATAGATGGGTGGAGGACTTTGTTGTGCCTTTGACCCAAAACCACTCCAATAGCTACACCACTAGCGTCACACATAAGCTCAAATGGGAGAGACCAACCCGTTGTGACAATAATGGGGGCGTGTTGAGATTTTCTTTAAGCTCCTCAAATGCTTTGAGGCATTCATCATCAAACACGAACTTGGCGTCTTTTTCAAGGAGTTTGCACATAGGATTTTCAATTTTTGAAAAGTCCTTGATAAAGCGCCGAAAAAAACCGGCATGGCCAAGAAAGCTTCGGATGCCCTTTACCGAAGTTGGAGGAGGGAGTTTGGAGATGACCTCAATCTTCGCCCGATTGACCTCAATGCCCCTTTTTGAAATTTTGTGCCCCAATACAATCCCTTCATCCACCATGAAGTGACATTTTTCCCAATTGAGCACAAGATTGGTTTCCTCACACCGTTTTAGCACTTGTCGGAGGTTGTCAAGACAATGCTCGAAAGAATCACCAACCACTGAGAAATCATCCATGAAAACGTCCAAGAAGTCCTCCACCATATCGGAGAAGATGGACATCATACATCGTTGAAATGTGGCCGGAGCGTTGCACAACCCAAAGGGCATCCGACTAAAAGCAAAGGTGTCGTATGGGCAAGTGAAGTTGGTTTTCTCTTGATCTTCCAAGGCTATGTTGATTTGATTGTAGCCGGAATACCCATCAAGGAAGCAATAGAAAGATCTTCCCGCTAGCCGATCAAGCATTTGATCAATAAAAGGCATAAGGAAATGATCCTTGCAAGTGGCGTTGTTAAGCTTCCGGTAGTCCATGCATACTCTCCATCCGGTGACCGTCCGAGTAGGGATAAGTTCATTATTTTCGTTGTGAATCACCGTCATGCCTCCCTTATTTGGCACACATTGGACTGGACTCACCCACGGACTATCCGCAATGGGGTAGACAACCCCGGCATCCAACCATTTGATTATCTCCTTCTTGAACACCTCTTGCATTAAAGGGTTTAATATTCTTTGATGCTCCACACTTGGTTTTCTCCCTTCTTCCAATTGAATTTTGTGCTTGCATATTCCGGAGGGGATTCCTCAGATGTCCGCTATTGTCCATCCAAGCGCTTGTCGGTGCTCCCGCAAGACATTTAATAATTCATCGACCTGCACATCATTCAACAAAAAAGACACGATTACCGGTAAAGTATTATTAGAGCCAAGAAATTTGTACCTCAAGTGTGATGGAAGTGGTTTGAGCTCAAGGTGTGATGGCTCCATGATTGAAGGCTTTGTGGGAGGGGTTGCTCGATTCTCTAAGTCAAGAGAAAGCTTCCTTGGTGCATATGTATAAGATCCACGCCCTTCCAATGCGTTGACTATCTCCACATACCCCTCAATGTTTTTTCCTCATCAAAGTTCACCGAAATTGCTGCCAATGCCTCGCCGAGGCCTTCTTCTTCCATTTTCATCTCAACGGAATCTCCCACCTCATCAACAATATCAATTACCGAGATTCCCTCGTATGCGCTTGGAAATTTCAAACCCTTGCTTGCTTGGAATGTGACTTCTTCATCATTCACTCGGAATTTGATTTCATGTCATTCCGAGTCCATTAATGCTCTTCCCATTGCAAGTAATGGTCTTCCTAGAATGATAGGAATCTCTTTGTCTACCGCACAATCCAAGATGACAAAATAGGCCGGGAGGAGGAACTTCCCCACCTCCACTAAAACATCATCAACAATGCCCACGGGTTTCTTAATTGATCGATCGGCCATTTGTAAACGCATTCTAGTTGGTCTTGGCAACCCCAATCCCGCTTGCTTGTAGATAGCAAGTGGCATCAAATTTATACTAGCACTGTTGTCACAAAGTGCTCTAGCAAACTCTCTCAACCCAATGGTGCATGGGATAGTAAAAGCCCCCGGGTCTCCCTTTTTCTCCACGGTTGATGTAGCAATTATCGAGCTTACCCCGATCAGTCAAATTTACCACCTCATTCGTTGTTGTTCTCTTCTTTGTCATCAACTCTTTCAAATACTTGGCAAACCCCGGCATCTCTTGGAAAGCCTCCAAGAATGGGATGTTCACCGACAATTATTTCAAGATGTCATAGAATATTTAAAACTTTCCATCATCCACCCTTCGTACAAGCCTTTGAGGGAATGGAGGATTAGGTCTAGGAATTGGTGGAGGAGCGTTTGGGGTCTCCTTCACCTTTTCCGTGGCGTCTCCATTTTTTTTCTTTGAATCTCTACTTCTTGGGGGGCATCCTCAACTTCCACTACAATCTACAACTCATTTCGTGCTTCCATTTCTTGATCAACGTTCTCAACCTCAATCACTTGCTCACTCTCATCTTGGAGAACCTTACCACTTCTCGTTGTGATGGCCATGCAATGAGAAGTCGACCCATTTGGGCCGCTTTTTGGGTTGACCACCGTGTCACTCGGAAGAGTGCCTTTTTGCTTGGGAATTTGTTCTCTTGATAGATCTCTCATTTGCATTTCAAGTTTTTGAATCGAAGAAGTGTGTGAACCCACCACCTCGGACATGTTCCTCATTGTTGCATCACCTTTCTCTTGATTTTGCAAAATTCGCTCTAGCATCCCCTCCATTTTGGATTCATTTGATGGCCCCTCCTTGTATGCTGAAGAGTTGGAATATTGCCCTCACGGTGGTACATAAGGATTGGAACTTCTATTGGAATAATTATTGTTGTTGTTGTTCCAAGTTCCTTGTCCACTTTGCTCATTGCGCCAATTTTGTTGGCCTTGCCCTTGCAGTTTCGACCTCCAATTGCTTTGTTGGAGATAACAACCTTGAGAGTTTTAGACATAATTTGCTTCCTCAAAATCTTGGTTCCTCATTGATTGTGTGTTTTCCACCATGTTCACTTTTTTTGTTTGGCTTTCCGTGAACATCTTTGTCAACACATCAATGTTCGTGGCGAGACCGGCAATCACTTGGTCTCTCTCGTTGTTCTCCTTTATCATGTTTGACAAAGAAGGAGTACCATAAGAAATCCCACCACTTGTATCTTCCCAATGCTAAGCTTGATTGTGCTTAGCCATCTTATCTAGGATTTGAGTAATCCTAGCAAATGACTTGTCCATGAAGGACCCATCCGCGTCATTCTTGGCAATTGACTAGGAAAGTGGGTCTAAACCCATGTAAAACTTCTCCATCAAAATGTGTTCTGGAAACCCATGATTTGGTGATCTCACAAAGTATAATTTGAACCGGTCCCATGCCTCATGTAAGTGTTCCCCTGGCATTTTCTTGAAGAAAAAGATTTTACCTCTAAGCTCCGACTTCCTGCTATCCGGGAACCACTTTTCCAAAAAGGCTCGGACAAGCTCAGGACATGTAGTGATGATATGAGGAGGTAAGTTGTGAAGCCACTTTCTTGCCTCTCCCGCCAATGAATACTTGAACACACGCAACCTCAAAGCATCATCCGTCACATTGGTTTGTTTGTGCATGGCGCATACACCCAAGAATTTCCTTAGGTGTTGCGTCGGGTCATCATCCGTTGAATTATGGAACAATCCTTCCGCCTTGAGCAATAGAATCATTCCATGATCCACTTTGAAAGTAGATGCACCAACTACCAGAGGGAGGATAGCGTTGGTGTCGTTAATATATTCATCGATGTCGGCGAACGAGTTCTCCTCTTCATCATACTCAACGTTGGCCACTTACTTTGATAGTGTGATTTTTAACTCAAATCTTATCTCTATTCCGTTAATTTAACAGGATTATAGGAATTGATAGTGTAGTATTGCAATTGTGACAGTAACAAAGACGACAAATTAAAGTTGTAATTAATAGGATTGACTAAACCAAGGTTGTGTTCCCTTTAATGAAGTGTAATGCTAATGGATATTAATACGATATATTTCTAATGGGAAGTCCTTAGATATGCAAATTATTTCTAAATGACTACTCAATAATTTCCAACAATAGGGTAGTATTTCCTCTTTATGATTTTTCCAAATACAAAAGAGTTGCAATGAAGACCAATCACTTAATGCCAAATAAAACCCACTTATTCCTAAGTGATTCTATTAAACAAGGTTTAAAGCCTTGAGTCTTTGGTATTCACTCTTATCAATTCTAACCCACTTTTTCAAGCTGAGAAAGAATTTGTGGCATTTGTTAATGTTTGCAACCACTAACAATAAATGAAAAATGAAGAGTAAATAAATATCAACAACCCATTATACAAATATTCAATGTTAAATACCCAAATACATAACACCCATTTTGGGTCCACAACCTTAGTATTTAAGGTTAGCTACACATACTTAATGACAAAAACATAAAGGTGTTAAATGTTATGAAAGCTTACAAAACTCAAGAACCTTTGCTCTAATGCTTCCAAAAGTGAAGAATATTCAATGGAGGGAATGTTTCTCTAAAACCATACAAGAATGACCCACAAGACCCAAATAAATTTATTTATAGTTGGCCAAAAATCGGGGTCAAAATCGGACAAAACTACCCTTTCAGGTTAGCTCTGCGACCGCATTCCTGTCGCAGAACAGGTATGCGGTTCGCGCGACAGGAATGCGGTTCGCATTATTCACATGGCCATCACAGACTTAAACCCTAGTTTCCAGCTCCTCATCGCATTGTGTGTTCTGCGGTCCGCATTCTTGATATGTGACCGCAGAGTTGCTTCGTATTCTGGAAATGGGCTTCAAGTACTGGAGGTTTTGTGGTCAACTATGCGGCTCACAGATGAGTTATGCGATCGCACAGTCGATCGCATTTTTGCTCTTGAATTTAGCCAATCTTTCTGTGGAGTTCTGCGGTCCATCTGAGCCATCTGCAGTCCGCATAACAGCTATGCGGTCCCTCTTTGTGCCTTCTGCGATCGCATTTTGCGTTTCTTCAATTTTTTAGCTTTTTGTTATCTTTTCCGTATTCTTGAGCGTTTAAGCCTCAGGCACTGCAAAACATCAAAATTCTATAAATATACAAGGTTAATGCTCTTGAAAAAAGCTATAATTTAAGCAATTTGATATTAAATGTGCCATAATTCTCTGACACATCAGTCGCACGAGGTGGTGGTTCCCGACGAGGTGGTGGTGCCCGGCGAGGTGGGGGTGCCGAACGAGGTGGTGACCAGCAAGGGGGCGTTGAGGTACCTGCTGATGATGTTGCTGCTGATCCGCCGGGTGGCCTACATGAGACGGACATGCCATCATACAGCCTTGGGATGCATCTCACACTAGGGACTTCGCAGGTGACCCCGTCAGGTCCATTATTGATCACGGGCAAGGACCTTCCTAGAGTATATTCGGATACATACTTGTCAAGCCCATCTACCGTTGCTGAGGATCGGCCGACCCGAGATTTACATAGTGGGAACCGGCTGAGTTATGGCTCATTATCACAGGCGCAGGTATGGTTTTCTTAGTATTGAATTTAATTTTTTTTTATTCTTCTCATTTATATTCCATAACTTTATTAATTTCCTTTTTAAGGCTTCGTGCGATGCTGACATGGCTGCGACAGATGATTACATTCAAGAGCCCGACGAGATCATGGTAAGACAATTTAATTGTTGTGACTTATTATATACTTTCCTATACTGAGCTTTCTATTCTTATGTAGGGTTCTACTGGACCGACGACCCCTTCTACCGATCCTGCCAGCACCACTGATGATCATCCTGCGGCGCATCCGGCTATAAGGAGGTGACTTGATGATGAAGATCCCGATAGCGTACCTGGGCGGGATGGGATACGTTGCCAGCGGCTGCGTTGAGGCACACTAGATGCGGGACACATTGATTTTCTTTCCTTTTTTTTTTTTGTATTTGATGTAAATAATAACAACAATTTTTATATAATATGTGCATTACTTTTTTATTTCCCTGTTCATTAGTTAGTTTATACTACAACACAAATACAAACATTAAAACTTAACTTCCAGTACAACTAATGAAAATAAAGTTCATTATAACTTAACTTAATTAAAGTTCAGCACAACTAATGAAAATACATGACAATGGAAACATAAAAATAAAGTAGTACACTAAACACATACATGTCAATGTTTAGTCATTGTCTCCCGTTATTCTCTGCTCTAACCACTTAAATTTTTCTTTCAGCTTATTTTTTTCTTCTTCCACCTCTTTCAGTTTTGCCTTCACCTCCGCAAGTTCCCGTTCATGTTGTCTTTCAAGTTCCCACTGTTTTAAACACAAATTATAAAGATGATGAAAAGATTCTTTGTAGCATTTCTGATAACAAGGTTCATCAACCCATACCTCAAAATTGCAAATAGGTTCGTCGGCAACCTTATAAAACTGGTTCATACAGTGCCAGTAGCGGCGTCCAACTTCACCATTATCCCAACAATTTTGCATCATGCAATTTTTTCCACACTCGCACCTTAGTACATAAAGAGGTTGAGCCATTTGTGACAGCGTTAAAAAACTTTGCTTTTCTTGAAAGATTTGCTATTAGTTATTGTTGAGCGCAGAAAATAACTAGAATGAGCCCGTTATTTATAGGCAAGGCAACACACATAACGTAGTATTTAACCGCGCTATATATACACATAACGTAGTATATAACTGCTCTATGCTTTGCGTGTTAAAGATTCTGACGGGTACGAAATAACTTTTTGTCAGTTGGGCAGCTTTTTTAGTTTGACAAGACATCACACATAACGTAGTATTTAACCGTGCTATATATACACATAACAGAGTATTTAACCGCGCTATACTTTGCGTGTTAAAGATTATGACGGGTACGAAACAACTTTTTGTCAGTTGGGCATCTTTTTCAGTTCGACAAGACAACACACATAACATAGTATTTAACCGCACTATACTTTGCGTGATAAAGATTCTGACGGGTACGGAATAACTTTTTGTCAGTTGGATAGCTTTTTCAGTTCGACAAGACTACACACATAACGTAGTATTTAACTGCGCTATACTTTGCGTGTTATGGTTGTTGTGCTTTTTTCTCTTGAAATATTGTGTTATGAAATTTTAATGTTGTTAATTATAATATAAAAACTGAAATGGAAGAGTTCAAATCATAATTAACAGACATAATTTTATTTTATAAATCTTGCAACATAAACAAAACAACTGATTATTACAACATAAACTCATTGATAGTTGGTCATACTAGAAGAACACCCACCACGAGCTTGATTATTATTGCCACCCAAAACACCCGAAGGACATTTTCGATGGCCGTGTCCTGTTTTCGAGCATATACCATATTTGCACGCGTAAATGGTATCACTAACATCCATTTGGTTCCGTATACGCGTTCTCTTCTGCACCTGTATTCGACGCAAATAAGACTTGTTACACACCATTTTAAATGGTTCCAGCAGGCCAATAATGCTCAGCACCCACGCTGCAACTGCCCACTATAGGTGTTTAGGTACTTGACAACACTATATTGTTGATCAACATAGTTGGTTATACCAAAACCAACTTCTTGAAAGATCTTGATGGCATGTGAGCAAGGCATGTGGTAGATGGACCATTTTGCACAAGAGCATAACCTTGTAGATTCATTTACAGTATGTACATTATTCCCCCGATTTTGATGGATAGCGGTGCGAACTTCAAAAATATTTCTTTCGTTATCATACTGCAAAAATGAATGCCAATGTGCTCGCCGCCTGTATTTCTCAAATCTCTTCATCGAAACTGGCATAAATTCAACACCCATTTCCATCAATGACGTTCCAACTGCAGACCTTTCAACAAACCTCTCCGCCATCAGCTTGAACAACATCCGCACCATGGCTGTGACTGGCAATCCTCTTGCCGACTTCAATAACCCGTTGAAAGACTCTGACACATTTGTAGTTAGAATTCCCCATTGTCTGCCACCATCCACATGCAAAGTCCACTTTTCAGGGTGATATCGCAGTAACCAACGATAGGCTGCCTCGTCTTCTTGCCTGATAGATTCCATGTGCCTCCAAAATTTATGTTGTTGATGGTCTGTTGCTGCCATCAACATCAAATCATGCAGATCCTTGTTGGGATATGCCTTCTGGAAATTGGCCTTAAAGTGCCTCACACAGTAACAATGGTAGGCATAAGGTTCTTGCCATGCAGGCAAGTTCTCCATAGAACTTAATATACCACCGTGCCAATCAGATATTAGACAAATACCGGAACGCTGTTTGACAACGTGCTCTTTCAAGTGGTTCAAAAACAGCGTCCACGTCTCTTGGCTTTCATTGGCACAAATAGCAAAAGCTAGAGGAAATATCTGTCCATTAGCATCTACATCCACGACTATCAACAGCTTGATATCATACTTTCCATTGACATGAGTGTCGTCTATGGATATTACGGGCCGGCAATGCGAAAAACCATCAATTGCTGGTTTAAACGCCCAGAACATGTAATTGAATATATATTCTGGTTTTCCCGGACTCCGCTTAAGCTTCCATTCAAAAATCGTCCTGGGGTTAAAGTGTTGCAGTGTGGCCATGTACCTGGGTAGAGCTGCAAATGACTTATCCCAGTTACCACAGACAATTTCAAACGCTCGTTTGCGCTCGAGATATGCCTTTCTTTTGGTAATGGTATGGCCATATTTCGGGTGGACTAATGTAATGCACTCTTTGATTTTATACCTTATGGACGCTTCGAGGTGTGGAATAAGGACAAGAGAAATCAAGTCAATATCCAAGTTGAATTGATTCCCGTTGAATGTGTCCATTTTGCATGTGTGGGTGGGAATGTATTTACCCACTTTCCACATACCTGTCTTCTTCTTGATCGCACGCAATATCCAATGACATGGCCAAAACCACCTGCGGAAAACAACCTTGTATAAAACCGGACCTGACTCCCATACCATAATCTCACGACACTCTTTTACGTTGTACATTTTATAAGCCCTGCTTACGCGCGCTTTATAAGGAAAAAGCATGCCCTTTGCCAGCACCGTTGGTCTAGACTCATACCACATTGCTGTCCGAATTTCATCAAAATCCCTTGTAAGAGCTTCCACATCCGGCATGCTTGGCAAGTTATCAAGGTAAGGAATCTCCCTTGAATGAAACGGAACTTGGGACTCGTACACTCTTCGTCTAGGGGGGGGGGGGGGGGGGGGGGGGGGGGAGGGGGGTGGAGCATAATCTCTCGTCAAATCAAGTCCTTCATTCTCATCCTCCTCATCACCATCCTCACGAGAAAATGGTGTCTCGTCTCCGGATTCATCGGCATTGTTGTCGTAGTCACTGTTCTCTTCCTCACTCTATGCATCTGCCAGATCCCGATTTAATACGTCGTCTTCGGGCAATTGAGTGAGTACATGTGGTTCAACTTGCTCGTTTTTACTGCACAACCAACAAAATAATAAGCTATTGAAATTAATAAATACTTTCTATATAGCTGTATAACTTCACTTACAGGTCGTAATATGATGAAATTCCATGATGAACATTTTCATTTTGGTGATGACTCCTGGATGGACCACCATGATCTAACACACCAAAACTATGCTTGGGTTCATAACTTGTGAAATTCATATCCGGTCGGTACCCCATGTGAAATATATGAGCGTTAATACAAATTCAATACAAAAAAAATGTGCATCATAACACAAAGAAAAATTGAAGTTTACCACTCGTCTTGTGAATTATGTAAAGCAGGAGAGAAATTATTTCCTCGCTGCTCATTCGCCGACGGTGATAAGTTTAAATCAAGGCAAACACTTTCATCCGGAACCTCATTATTGGGAACGTCTTCGACCTTGACGTACATATCAAACATTTTGATTACAAGAAATTCCCGGTATTCATCCGGAGTGCTCAGAAAATCTCTCAAAGTTTCATCATCGTCGATGTTAAACTCCGAGTAAAAAGCAACCCATTACGGAGTGACGGAATACAGATATATTCCGGTTACTTTGAGTTTCACCGAACGTTTCCTCACACTCATTTTTTTGCATAACAACGATACCAGTTTATCGTACTCCATTGTAAGTGGAAATTTAACATGACATTGTGGAGATAAACTGTACCTCACAGAGTTATTCTCCATCACAACCTCACCCCCAATATAATGAAACTCTTATTCTACGCTTTTCAGAAATTATGAAAAAATGCTTGAGAATTTAACAAGAAGAAAAGTTTGAACGGGAGTTAGAATATTTTTTGAATGGATTTTCGTAAAATCCTAACCCCTTTATATAAGAAAATAGCTATCCCGGGGGGCTTAAATTTTTGGCGTATGGCGCTCTATTAATGTGCGCTATACCCATTTGAATTATTGTTATGTCAATTAATTATTGTGGGCCTAAGAAACAGGTATAGCGCACTTATTACATGCGTTATACAGGTATAGCGCCTTAATTCTATGCGCTATACCTGGCAGTCAAATCGTCAGTGTATAGCGCCAGAAATCTATGCGCTAAACATGTATAGCGTGTTAATATACCACGCTATACATTAACGACAGAAATTCCGTTAATGTATAGCACGGAGAATTTCCACGTTATATATAGAAATGTAACTTTGTTTTCCACGCATTAACGTCACTTTTGTCAAAAAACACAACAAAAGGGTTCCGGACTCAAACACCAACTGAACACCTCAGTATTGACTTCCACTATTTCACCTCAATATTAACCACTGCAATTTAATACTCCAGTAAGCGTGACCAAGTTTCCTTTCCTTAGAACATATGGCAATGCAATTGAGTGTGAACAAATTGCTATAATTCACTAAAAACAATATCAACTTTGCTAGGAATAAGTACAGAAGAGATCCAATGATACCTTTATACATAGTTTCATAGCTAGGAGAACCAGGTTCGTCTATGTTTGAAATATCATTGGCATCAATAGAGTTATAAATTCTATTCCTTTGTTCTGCATTAGGAGTAACTGATACAGCATCATCAACCCTATGTTCAGCTTCAGCCGAGGAGATAGAGGGACCAAGTTCCTCTTTGCCTTTTGGAGATTCTGTTGCATCTTTTTCATCACTCTACTTGACTTGACTCATCAAGTTAGTCTTTCCATTTGCAATATCTAAAGATTCACCAAGAACATTTGTAAATTCTCCATCTTCATCTTCTTTGTTATGTGACCCTTTGCCACCGTCGTTAAGAACAAAACATTTCCGCCCAAAGGCTCTCAAGTGAGTCAGCTTGGGTTTTCTCCTATTGAGAAATTCATTCAGAATCTTCTCAAAAATGTCACGCCCCGAACCTGGGCCTGGACATAACACATGCTGAGATACTGAAGGTGTAAACGATATAAATCAAAGTGCGGAAATACTAATATAATTCTGAAACATATTTATAGCCAACATGGCTTATTATGAAAAGCCCGCGACTCTGTCTAACTGTTACTCTAGTCTATGAAGCATCTAATGAAGTACTGAAAGCACTGACTGTCTGAAAATTACTGAAAATTGTAAGGTAACGATAATGCCTCGAAAGAACCGGGGATCACCAAATAGCTGGTACGAGAATCCTAACGCTCTGAATCGTCAACCTGTACATAATTACCTATATCGTGAGATGTAGGCCCCAGGAAAAAGGGACGTTAGTACATTTGAATTGTACTGGAATGCAAATAAACTGAAAGAAAGAATATAAATGCTGAAACTGAAACTAAGCTGATAACTGAAATGATAACAGATAAATGAAATGATAACTAATAATTGATAACTGAACTGACAGCTGATAACTGAACTGACAAGTGATAACTGATAACTGATAAATGAAATGATAACTAATAACTGATAACTGAACTAATAGCTGATAACTGAATTGATAGCTGATAGCTAAACTGATAACTGATAACTCATAACTGAACTGAATAAAGGAAGTAGGGATATGAATACCCCCTCTTGTGAATGATGAACAACATGTTTATCTGAATATTAAACTGCGGCCTCAGGCCCAATATATATATGTGCACAAACTGCAGCCTCGGGCCCTAGTATACGTATAAATAACTGCGACCTCAGGTCCAAAAATGCATAAAGCATAAACTGCAGCCTCGGGCCCAAAGATGCATAAAGCATATAAACTGCGGCCTCAGGCCCAAATATAGGTGTTCAACATTCAGGAATTTAAAATCAGGAACTGAGAATCATACTGCAATACATGATACTGAAATGTCAAATTACACTGAGTTACATAATAATGGAATACTGAATAGGACTAGTGAGACATGTTTTCTTGAACTGATTATGAACACCGAAACTTCAACTGTTTATGAATTGCTGAGTAAGCTATACTAAGACTCAGGGACATCAAACCCAAGTCTATATTGAATACAAACTGAGCTCACAACGTTCAGAATGAAAGTCATGAACGAGTTATGAAGCTAGAGAATAGAAGCTCTACAAATAATCAAGGAACTAGGCTAAACTATATTTCTGAGGCAAGTAGTAACGTCGTAAAAGAAATTTATTGTAGGGAGAATCAATAATATTCCCAAACATAGAGATTTGGCCTCACATACCTTAATTTCCTGATGTTAAGCGTAATATAATATTTGCTAACCCTTTCAACTTTAATCTATATCAATGCAAGTCAAAGGGATTCCATATTAGCAACAATAGCCATGTTTTGGTCACTTAGGAATTTTATCAAACTATTGGTGGCATAAAGCTTCATATCCCTTATTAATGGTGTTTCTATACCCAATAACCCATTCTTTTGCTCCTAGATAAATTCTAGAGTCTCAAATAGTTATAATCTGCATTCTTCTTTATCACCCATAAGGTAAACAACACTCTTAACCAATAATCAACAATCAACAACCCAAACCTATAGCCGTTCATCTTTTCTATCAAACCCATCAACACATAACTCATGAACTAGAGTCTGTAATCATTATCCAATGATGGAATCAATTAGAGGGTGAAGACATTAGCTTTTTGAAGTTCAATCCCCTTGAATTCGAGTTCTAGGGTTCCTTCTCTCAACAATGATGTCCAAATCGAATATATAATGATATGGAGGATTTACCCATGTTAATAAGATGTTGGGGAATTGAAATAAACTTAGAATCACCATTAGAACTTACCTTGGATGGTGGAGGGACCTTTAAGGAGTTAGGTTTTTGAGAGCTCTCCTTTCTAGAGCAAATTTTTATGTTTTGGAGATGTGGGGGACGAAGTAGGGCTTTAAACTGACCCCCACTAGCGCCCCCGCACACCTGGAGGTCCCAACCGTGCTACTAACCGCGCTAAATGGCCAGAACACTATTGCATTAGCGCTGTCGCGCTACTGGGTGCGCATATTGTGCAGTGTTATGTAAAACGGGCATAACAATTTGCACAGAGATCCGTTAGGGCTTCATAATATATCGTTGGAAAGCTATTTCAATGGCCTACAACTTTCATGCTTTGGGTTTTCCTGAATTCTTATACATATTGATAAAACTTTGCTGGAAGACGGATATTCTGCAAACTAAGTCGATTTTGTCGAATCTTATGCACCTCACTTTCCATTTTGATTTTGAAACAACTATTTTCAACCATAATCATCCCGATATGACTTAATATGTACAAAATATAACCTTACTACTCCTTTAACTTATTCATACCTAAGCCGAATATACGGGGTGTTACATTATCTCCCCCTTGGGATCATTCATCCTCGAATGATTGTCCTGATTGTAACTTCTTGCTAACTCCGGAACTTAAACGGGTCTGGTGGAAACATGAACTTGCATTAATACTTGCATACTAAACTGAATGAATACATGATTACTGAACTCTTGAGATACTAAACTAAATGACTACTGCATTGACTGAATATTGGTCTGCCATGGATACATGAATACTGAACTAACATGGATATATGGATATTTTAGCTGGCACGAGTATTTGAGTATTGAACTAACATCAATATCAGAGTATTAAGATGGCATGAATATCTAAGTATTGGACTGACATGAGTAGCCGAGTATTGAACTGACATGAGTATCTGAGTATTGAACTGACATGAGTATCTGAGTACTGATTTGACATGAATGTCTGAGTACTAAACTTACATGAGTATCTGAGTACTGGAAACTTGAATGTTATAATATGACACGTGAAATACTGGTTGTACCACCGCTAATTCTGGTGGAAAAACACTAGGCTTTCTGCTGCTCGACTTTCACTTACTGATAATTCGGACACTTGGCCATAAAGTTTGCGACATTCTTTTTCATGTCGTTCGACCAATAAATCTCCTTGGTCATCATGCATATTTGGGGAACCTAGATGGAAAGAATACCTGGACTTATGGGCTTCTAACATGATCTTCCCTCTTTAAGTCAATCTATGTCTGGAACACATAATTGGTTTTGGTACTTCAAAGTACCATCATCTCCCCCTTATTCAAAAGCCATCGTCTTATACTGGTGAATCTCCTCTTTCAACTGCAACACATATGGATCATCAAATTTTTTCTCCTCCTCTTCGGCTACTAAGGGGGAACAATTCATATTCTAGAAAACAACTCTACTATCTTTGGAGTACGCAAATTGAACTCCTAGCTGGGCTAAGCGGTGAATTTCTTTCACCAGAGTTATCTTATCTACCTCAATCATGAGTTATACTTCCCACACTTGATTATCTTCTTAAGCACTTCTTGAAAACACTTATAGTATTATTGTGAACTAAGTCTTTGACGTGTACTCTAAATTTTAGAGTCCCGTGCAATGGCACTACCCTCATAACACATAATAGGCATGATTTTATAGCTTTTCTGTGATCACTTTATCATTAATAACTAAGCTCGGTGATCATTCTACTCACTTTCTGTTTCTTACACATGCTAGATATAATCTCTATGGTATTTATAATTTTTTTCCTCATTACCAAACTGATTTTCTTTTTCATATCCAATGCTAACTATTCGAGTTTCATCTGGACTTTTTGATGGTTTTCACATCACCTCTTAGACTAAAGGTCTTATACTTGCGGATCCTTCCCCCCCTTTTTTTGTTGGGATCTAAATAACTTTCTTTATTGTCTGCAATTCTTTACACTCTACGTCAATGACGACTCATCTTCCAACTTACTTCTAAGAAATCTTTTTTTTTTGAAAAACTAAATTATTCACATAACAGAAAGCTAATGTATTCACAACTATCATACACAATCTTAATAATATAACTCTTCTTACACTGTCAATCTTGGAGAAACCACAAACCGCGTCAACCGGACTATCTCCCGAACATAAATCTGGGCCAGCCTCTCTGTAGTATAAGTAGTAGCCACAGGAATCAAATGCGCCAATTTGGTCAATCTATCCACCATAACACAAACCTTCGGCAAAGTCCGAGGCAACCCAACCACGAAGTCCATGGTGATGCGCTCCCATTTCCACTAAGGAATGGGCATCTGCTGAAACAATCCTCCTGGCCTCTGGTGCTCGTACTTAACCTGCTGACAATTAAGACACCTGGCCACATACTGAACAATGTCCTTCTTCATCCGCCTCCACCAGTAATGTTGCTTCAAATCACGATACATCTTCGTCGCTCCTGGATGAATAGAATACCGAGAACTATGCGCCTCTGCTAGAATCCTCTTCCTCAGGCCATCAATATCTGGAACACACAATCGGCCCTGAAGTCTCAGAACACCTTCCTCGCCTAAGGTAACCTCCTTGGCTCTACCCTGGACCACCGTATCTCGAAGCTCTGCCAGACATGGATCGACAAAGTGCCGAGCCTTAATCTCACCCAACAACGAAGACTGAGAAACCACATGAGCTAGAACTCGACGAGGCTCTGAAAGGTCCAATCTCACCAGACGATTGGCCAAGGAGTGAATGTCCAAGGCTAAAGGCCTCTCCTCAGCTGTAATGTAGGCCAAACTACCCATACTCGCTGCTCTCCTGCTCAAAGCATCTGCTACTACATTAGCCTTTCCCCGGTGATACAAAATAGTGAGATCATAATCTTTTAACAACTCAAGCCATCTCCGCTGCCTCAATTAAGGTCCCTCTACTTAAGCAAGTACTGCAAACTGCGGTGATCAGTGTAGACCTCACATGACACACCATACAAATAGTGCCGCCAAATCTTCAAGGCATGAACAATCGCCGCCAACTCTAAGTCGTGCACAAGATAATTCTTTTCATGAACCTCCAGCTGTCGTGAAGCATAAGCAATAACCTTGCCATCTTGCATCAGCACGCATCCCAGCCCGACGCGTGAAGCGTCGCAATACACAGTATACATCCCAGAACCGGAAGGCAATGACAGAACTGGTGCTGAGGTCAAAGCTAACTTGAGCTTCTGAAATCTCGCCTCACACTCGTCGGACCACCGAAACAGGACATTCTTCTAAGTCAATCTGGTCAATGGAGCTGCAATAGAATAGAACCCTTCCACAAATCGGCGATAGTAGCCTGCTAGGCCCAAGAAACTCCTGATCTCTGTAGCTGAAGCAGGACGCGGCCAACCCTGAACCGCCTCAATCTTCTGAGGATCAACCTTGATACCTTCTCCGGATACCACATGCCCCAAAAATGCCACAGAATCTAACCAGAACTCGCACTTGGAGAACTTAGCATACAGCTTCCGCTCTCGCAAGGTCTGAAGCACGACTCTCAAACGCTGCTCGGGCTCACCAAGGCTCCGTGAGTAGATCAGTATATCATCAATGAAAATGATAACGAAGGAGTCGATAAACGGCCTGAACACCCTATTCATCAAGTCCATAAATGCTTCCGGGGCATTGGTCAAGCCAAAGGACATCAATAAGAACTCATAATGGCCATATCTGGTGCGAAATGCCGTCTTCGGAATTTCAGAAGCCCGAATCTTCAACTGGTGATAACCCGATCTCAGGTCAATCTTAGAAAACACACGAGCACCCTGCAACTGGTCAAACAAATCATCAATGCGCGGTAGAGGATACTTGTTCTTGATGGTCACTTTATTTAGCTAGCGATAGTCAATGCACATCCGCATAGACCCATCCTTCTTCTTCACAAATAAGACCGGAGCACCCCACATCGACACACTCGGCCTGATGAACCCCTTGGCCAACAACTCCTCAAGCTGCTCCTTTAACTCCTTTAGCTCCTTAGGTTCTATACGATAAGGGGGAATGGAAATAGGCTGAGGCTCCTGAAGACTGAACTCCCCCAGAGCGAACAGGAACTAACTAACCTCCTCCTGGATGGCCTCCCCCTGTAGGACGACCCATGCCGACCTGTCCTCTACCTCGAGGTGGCTGGACTGCTGGTGCTGAACTCCTAGGCTGATAACTCTACTACACTTCCTTGCCCCGATACCTGGGACAATACCTCCATGTATGACCCGGCTCCCCACACTCAAAACAACCTCCTAGTTCTACAGACTGCTGCCCGAAAGAGGAAGAACCCTGAATAGCCGAAGGGCGGCGTGAACCCTCTGGTAAGGCATTGAAATAGGAACTAGAGGATCTCTGATGACTGGAATAACTGCTGGGTGCACCCTGGATGGCTGGTGGGTGGTAAGAGCGCTCTGGCATGGCACTAAACTGAGGCCTCACTAAAATACCCCTGGGAGGTAGTGAAGGTGCTGAATATGAAGGTCTACTGAGCTGGCCGCCTCCGAACTGACCTCTGCCCCTAGCTGGAGCACTCCTGAAGTCACCTGCGAACCTGGCCCTCTTGTCCTACTGAGCTTGCTGACCTGGCTGACCCTGCTCCCTGCTCCTCATACGGTAACCCTCAATCCGTTGAGCTATCTCGACTACAAGCTGGTATGGGGTACCCATCTCTACCTCTCTAGCCATAGAGGCCCTAATACCTGGATGCAAACCTGCCACAAACCGCCGCACCCTCTCAACATCAGTGGGCAATATCATAAGGGCATGGCGAGATAACTTGGAAAATCTAGCCTCACAATCGGTCACTGACATCTGCCCATGCTCTAGTCGCTCAAACTGACCCCGTAGCTCCTCCCTCTCAGAAGGTGGAATGTATCTGTCTAGAAATAGCTGAGCGAACTGATCCCAAGTGACAGAAGGAGAATCTGCTGGCCTGCTGAGAATATATGACTGCCACCACCTGCGAGCTCTGCCCTCTAACTGAAATGTGGTGAAATCCACTCCATGGGACTCCAAAATCCTCATGTTGTGCAGTCTGTCCCTGCACCTATCAATAAAATCCTGAGCATCCTCTCGCTGCTCACCCACAAAAACTGGAGGGCGAAGTCGAGTCCATCTATCCAACATCTTCTGTTGGTCACCCTCTGCAACTGGCCTGGGCTCTGGGGCTGCTACTACGGGCTGAACCCCTCCCACGGGCGGTGTGCCTGGGGTATGACGTGCTGTTGCTTCCTGACCTGTGGCCTGAGCGGTAGGGGTCTGGACTCCCCCTCCCGCTTGAGAAGTAGCAGGGTCGGCTAGAAATAAACCAGCCTGAGACATAGTGTCCATGAATCTCAGCATACGGCCCATGAACTCCTGGAAGCCTGGCCCCGTTATGAAATCCACTAGAGCAGGTGCTACAAGAGGCACCTCATCCTGCTCCTCCACAATAGGGTCCTCTGGTGGTGCCACTGGTGTAGCTCTGGGACGCCCTCGTCCCCTGCCTCGAGCAGGTGCTCTACCCCTGCCTCTACCCCGACCTTAGGCAGTTGGGGCAGCGGTCTCTCCCGGACCAGGAACATCGGATGCACGCGTCCTCACCATCTGTGAGAGAATAGAAGAATAAGTTTGAGTACATCATAGACTGTATGACAGGATATGAATAAAGGGAAGTTTCCTAACACCCTATAGCCTCCTGAAGATAAGTACAGACGTCTTCGTACCGATCCGCAAGACTCTACTGGGCCTGCTCGTGACTCGTGAGACTTACTTGAACCTAGGGCTCTGATACCACGTTGTCACGACCCAAATCCTAATTCAAGGTCGCGATTGCACCCAACAACGGGGTTAGGCAAGCCAATATTGAAACACTAGATGATATCCCCTTGGCTGGCTGATCTAAACGTGTCTGAAACTACCAATTTTAGAATTATTTAACATAATGCTAGCATAATACGGCCTTAAAATCATGAAAATATGAAGGCACAGGGCCAAACCGAAGCACATATATAGATACACAGCCCAAACCCAAAATACAAACTGCGTGTGTGCCAGGAACTAGTGTCACGAGTTTCATGGGCAACTACTGAATATACAATGACTACAATATATACAGAGTCTCAGTCTGAATGAAATGGACAGAGAATATAACAAAAGAACTCCAGGGTGCTGCTAGGAAGTCGTCGGGATAGCAGCTCACCGTGAAGTATGACCATGCTATCAATATCTAGCACCGGCCTGATAATCAGACGTACCAGCCTCCGAACCTATATAGTCAAGTACAAGAAAAAAAAGGAAGTGCAGCATGAGTACATATTAAATAAATATGTACCCAGTGAGTATCCCGCCTAAACTCGAAGAAGTAATGACGAGAAGTCAACTCGATACTCACTAAGGTCCAACAGTAATAACATATGATAGAATATAATGAAATACAATAGGCATGTCAGGAGATAAGCAACAAGTACATATCAGGAGCATAAATCCAAACAACTAATGAACTAAACAATAAAGCACTTTCAAGGGTAAGACCACCGAATGAAACAATAATCACAGATTCTTAGATCCGCTGTGGCGTACGGCCCGCTCCCATAAGGTACCTTATAAACTCGCCGTGGCGTACGGCCCGATCCCATGTATATATCACAATTATTCCTCAACACTGCCGTGGCGTACGTCCCGATCCCATATATTTCACAATTTCTTAACACTGCCGTGGCGTACGGCCTGATCCCATATATTTCACAATTTCTTTTCAACTTTGTCGTGGCGTACGATCCGATCCCATATATTTCACAGTTTTTTTTAACTCTTCCGTGGCGTCCGACCCGATCCCATATAGACATAATCACTCTCAAACCTGCCGTGGCATACGGCCCGATCCCATATATTTCACAATACTTACTTTCCATAACAAATTCCTTGCCATTCAACAATTTCCCATAAAGCCTCAGAGGTACAACACTATACAAAATATAATCTCATAGTACATATGGCGTCACAATAAATCATATAAAGCATTACAAGAAAATATATCAGGCATTACGAGAAAAGCATATAAGGCATTACGAGAAAGCATATAAGGCATGATGTGGGCCTAACTACCCGGACATAACAATAATAGCCGCTACGTACGGACTCTCGTCACTTGGCGCGTACGTAGCCCCCAAACAATTTACACATAGCATATACATCACCTATGGGGACAATTCCCTCTTACAAGGTTAGAAAGGAGACTCACCTCGTGTCGAATCTACCCCTCGGACCACAATTGCGCCCGAAACTCCGAACTCTACACCCGAGGAACCGCAACTAGCCAAAAGGTATACAATAATATCAATGCATGCACAAAGCGGGAAGTTATCCTTGTTATTCAATAAAATCGCTATTCTTGAAGAATTTCCAAATTCCAACCCCGGTCCCGCATGATCAAGTTCCGAAAATTCTCGAAGGGATCACTCACCCATCGCCTAAGGATCATTAAGGTGTGATTTCTACTTGAATTCATGGACTAAAATGGAAAATCACAAAATCCTCAAGAATCCTAAAATTACTACCTAATTCTATGATTTTTAGATAATTTATTAGCGAATTTAACTAGGAATTAATGTTAAAGCTAGAAAATTATAGGGTTTTACTTACCTCTTACTGGAACTAGTCGTGGGCAGGTTTTTCTCAAGCTCCTAAGCCTTTAAATGGGGTTTGAAAGTGAAAAGTGAAGAAGAACCCGAAATTGGCACTTATACACTGCTGGCTACAGCGACTTCCGCACCTGCGGTCCCGCGCCTGCGGCCTGGAGCTCGCACCTGCGGACATTGGGCAAGGGGGCTGGGGATCGCACCTGCGGAGGGGTTTCCGCACCAGCGGACCCGCTCTTGCGGAATTTGTTCCACACCAGCGGAGGATCCGCACCTGCGAGGCTGGGACCGCAGGAGCGGTCCCGCACCTGCGGCTGGGCAACCGCACCTGCGGTCACACCAGCAACAACTGCACCAGCAGTTGTTTTAGCTGGTTTTTGGCCTCGTATGGTGTCCGGGAGGCACCTGGGCCCACCCGAGCCCCCCTCCAAATATACCAACAAATCTGTATTCATGATACGGACTCGCTCGAACTTCCGGAAAATGGAAAACAACAACGAAACTCAAAATGCAACCCCAAAACCAAATTGAATCAACTTAAGAACTTAAGACTTCTAGAATTCACTTCAATGCACCGTACCGGCCTATACTACTCGGAATGATTTCAAATTTTGCAGACAAGTCATAAATGACATAACGGAACTATTCCCGGTCTCAGAATTTATTCGGACCTCGGGAACATAAAATCACATTCCAAACCAAATTTCAAATTCTATGAGATTTCTCAAAACTTCATTAACTCTAAATTTTCCATTTTGACCCGAAACCCGCCAAATCAAGTCCGTTTCTTACCAAATTTCACGGATAATTCAAATACCACATATTGAACCTGTTCCGGGCTCCGAAACCATAATACGGGCCCGACAGCTCAGGTTTCACATCAAGGTTCATTTTCACAAGCCTTTAATATTTTTATGAAACTATTTTCTTTAAAAATTCATTTCTCGGACTTGGGTCCTCGGAATTCGATTCCGGGAATACGCCCAAGTCCCATATTTTCCTACGGACCTCCCGGGATCGTCAGATCACGGATCCGGGCCCGTTCACCAAAAATGTTGACCAAAGTCAACTTTATACAATTAATTATCATAAATTCAACTCTTTATCAAGTTTCCACATAAAGGCTTCCCGGCTACATGCCCGGGCTGCGCACGCACATCGAGGTGAGATTGACGGAGTCTTTCGGGGCCTCAGAACACAGTCATAATTAAATTTACATACGATTCCCCTTTTGGGTCATCACAACAAACCTATTCTTCAGAGTATACCATCATCTGATAAATCACTTACTGCACCATCCAGTGAGTCTTGGTCTTAATTTAGACCTAAAATATGCGAGAATTTCGCTATAACCACTATTACTTATATTTTCTTTTAGCACTCATAGGCATCATTGTATACTCACCAGTCACTAGAATTTTGATACAATGAAAATTGGAGATCTGGTAACTGAATAACTAATAACTGGCATACTAAGTAACCATAAACTTGTAACTGAAAGACTGTATAGCTGGTAATTGAGGTAAACGGATGACCATAGAACATGATAACTACTTTTGTACTTTCTGATAAGGTTATGCTCTAATCTGTACAACTACCCATTGTATCCCACTTTTAACATCATCTCAAGTCTCATTTGTTACTAACATGTACTCCATAATTACACCCCAATGGGGAAAATCATTCTCTCTAGAACCATGGATTTGTTTCTTGCCCGTCTTTTAGGCATGAGATACGTCTGGAATTCGATAGGAAGAGATGGTTACCTATTGCTCTAAGCTTCATGGCACGATCTAGAGTAGAAAGAAATGAGAAAATCCTGGATGTCTTGGTAGTTAACAATTTATATGAGTGGCCGGCACACACATATAAAGGAAACTCCACTAGACACGGCTCCATAGACTCCCTAAGACTCTTGAACCTAATGCTCTGATACCAAGTTTTGTCACGCCCCGAACCTGGGCCTAGACGTAACACGACACTCGGTGCCTGACTACATGTAACCGGGCGAACCAATCTGGTTGGCTGAATCAACATGTGATGTCATAACATACTAAATGCGGAAGATAAACTAACACATGCTGAGATACTGAAGGTGTAAACGATATAAATCAAAGTGCGGAAATACTAGTACAATTTTGAAACATATTTATAGCCAATATGGCTTAATATGAAAAGCCTGCGACTCTGTCTAACTGTTACTCTAGTCTATGAAGCCTCTAATGAAGTACTGAAAGCACTGATTGTTTGAAAATTACTGAAGTCTGTAAGGTAACGATAGTGCCCCGAAAGAACATGGGATCACCAAATAGCTGGTACGAGAATCCTAGCGCTCTGAATCGTCAACCTGTAAATCATTACCTGCATCGTGAGATATAGGCCCCGGGCCAAAGGGACGTCAATACATTTGAATTGTACTGGTATGTAAAGCAACTGAAAAAAAGAATTATAAATGCTGAAACTGAAACTAAGCTGCTAACTGAAATGATAGTTGATAAATGAAATGATAACTAATAACTGATAACTGAACTGATTGATGATAACTGAAAATTGATAACTGATAAATGAAATGATAACTAATAACTGATAACTGAACTGATAGCTGAACTGATAACTGATAACTCATAACTGAACTTGTCACGACCCCAAATCCTAAGCGGTCGTGATGGAGCCTATCGTGGAACTAGGCTAGCCAACCATCACCTAATTACTCATTTGTTCTATTATATCATTTCAAAAATCAATGATAATAAGCGGCAAACATAGTATAAATAATTTTTTTAAGTCGTTACGCCCCAACAATAATCTAACAGCCTAAAACAATCCTCCCAAGACTGGAGTCAATCGATCACGAGCATCTAAAAATAATAGACTAACTCTGCTAATGTCTTAGATAATGTCTACGAAATAAATACTAATAAGGAAGGGAAATGGAGAAACTGCGGACGCTGGACAACTACCTAGAAATCCCGTAACTGATGATCACGAACGAAACTCGGATGACTACTGCTCCGAACCAGTACCTGGATCTGCACACAGAGGTGCAGGGAGTAATGATGAGTACGCCAACTCAGTAGTAATGAAAATAAATCACAGTCTGAGAAATAAGAAACACACAACACAGATACAGCAATCCACAAAATAGTAAAACATCAAGTCACCATAAGTATACGTCAAATACATAAGTCCGAAAACCAATTTCCAGAAAATCCTTTGAAACAAGTATGTTTTCAATATATCTCAGTAAAACTCTCAGTAAGAGTCATTTTGAAAAAAATGAAGTGACTCATAGTAAACAACGCAATAAAGTATCATCATGAAACTTCCCCTTGGGTTATAATCATCACTCGTAACAATTTTCCTCAGAACCTCACCATCATTCAGTATCAGCCCCGGGGGAAACCTCACTGTCACTCATGCCTCCCAATCACTCATCACTCGGCACTCGCACTCAGAAGGTACCTGCGCTCACTTGGTGTGTGTACAGACTCCGGAGGGGCTCCTACAGCCCAAGCGCTATAAACAAGCCACATAATGGCATAAATCACTCTCAGGCACTCGGCCTCTCTCATATCATACACCCTCACAATTTAAGCTCTCGGCCTCACTCAGTCAGACACTCTCAACATGCCACTTGGGCCATAAATAAAACGGGGGTCTCGACCAAAAATAGTATTTCATTTCAAGAAATAGTAATATCATCAAATAGGAGTGTTAACAATTTCACAGAAAAGACTGAGTGTAAAATCATAGTTTCAAAGTGAGGAAAACATGTAAAACAGCCCCAAGGGGTTAAACAGATCGACACTAGGCCTCAAACATGGCTTACACCCCAAGTATATAAAAAATATATCAATACTATTAAGCATAAGCTTTAAAAGTGGTTTCGCAACTCAATAGTCGCCTAAAAAGGGATATATTTCCAAATTCCCTATTTGTGAAATCCATAACCCGTGAAAGGGTGCAAAGTCTGGGGTTTCATACCATCGGGATTGGATTTAAAGACATTACTTACCTCAAGCTAGCCCGAAAAGCTACTATGCAACCTGCTTGCCTCTCGTATCAACTTCTGAATGTTCCAAATCTACCAAGATTAGATTTTTATCATCAAATTATGCTAAAGGAATGAATTCCAATTGAAAAATATTGATTTTAGCTCAAAACCCGAAATTAGCCAAAACCCGACCCCGGGCCCCCGTCTCGGAACTCGACAAATTTTATACCAACATGTTCTTCGCCATCTCATGAGTCCGTACATATAAATAATGCTAATATAGGAGTTCGTTTGACCCCTCAAATCATCTACTAAAGGTCCCATAATCTCAAGCCCTAACTCCACCTTTTTCTACTGATTTTCATGAATTAAACACTGGTATTTTGTTCCTTAATCACCTATAATCAAGTTTTAGGGTCCAAAATACTTACCTCAATGAAGAACAATGATTTCCCCTCTTCAAAATCGCCTCAAAACCTCTCTTTCCGTAGAAAAATGATGAAATGTGGGTATTGGTCGCGGAGGGTTTAATTTATAACTGCCCAGATTTTTACTCTTCGCGAACGCATCAAAACGACCGCGTTCGCATAGAGTATCCCAACTGCCCCCCTAATTCTTTCTATGCGAACGCAGTTGCCAGCCTGCGAACGCACAATGCAACCAACCCAAGCCTCCGCGAACGCACCCCCAGGCCCCGCGAACGCATAGACCAATGGGCCTGGGGTCCCTCAGGCGCCTCACACACTATGCGAACGCATCCCCCACTACCGCGTTCGCACTGCCCAGACTCCTCACCCACCGCGTTCGCACCTCTCTAACCGCGAACGCACATACCAAATTACCTCAACCTTCAATTTCCCCTATGCGAACGCGATACCCTCTCCGCGAACGCATAGGGTAATCCCTCTGCAGAAAACACCAGCAAAACAACTATTTTTCCAAGTCCAAATGAGTCCGTTAACCACCCGAAATCAATCCCGAGCCCCTCGAGACCTCAACCAAATATACCAACACATAATAAACGATCATTCAAACTTAGTTGCACTCTCGAAACACCAAAAATAACGTCAAAACACCAAAATCACCTCGGATTCAAGCCTATGAACTTTGAAATTTCTAAATTCCACCAACGATGCCGAAACTATCCAAAACACATCCGATTGACCTGAATTTTTGCAGACATATCCAAAATGACATTACAAACCTGTTCTAACTTCTGGAATTCCATTCCGACCCCGATAGACTATTTTCCACTCCCGACCGAAAATCACCAAAAACTAACTTTCGCCAATTCAAGCCTAATTCTACGCCGAACATCACAAAAATATTCTGAACACACTCCTAAGTCCCAAATCACCTAACGAAGCTATCCAAACTATAAAATCTGCATTCCGAGGTCGTTTACCAATAAGTCAACTGTTAGTTGACTTTTCTCACTTTAAGGCTATTTAAAAAACTAAATGACTAAATTCTCACTGTAACCGTTCCGATTCCGATCCTATCAACTCTAACAAATAAATAACAGTATAACCAACCTATGACGAGTCAATAACAGTAATCATAATACAAGTTCTACGTAATGACAAACCGGGTTGTTATATTCTCCCCGTCTTAAACAAACGTTCGTCCTCGAACGAGTCTAGAAACATACCTGGAGTCTCAGACAAGTGAGGATATCTGATCTGCAACTCCCGCTCGGTCTCGCAAGTAGCCTCCTCCACTGGCTAACCTCTCCACTATACCTTCACTGAAGCTATATCCTTGGACCTCAACTTTCTGAACTCGCGAGCCAAAATTTCTACTGGCTCGACCTCATATGACATATCATCTTCGAGCTGAACTGTGCTGAAGTCTAACAAATGAGACGGGTCACCAACATATTTTCTGAACATTGATACATGCAATACCGGATGAACACTCGATAGGCTGGGTGACAAGGCAAGCCTATAAGCAACCTCTCCAACCTTCTGAAGTACCTCAAAAGGACCAATAAACCGAGGACTCAACTTTCCTCTCTTTCCGAATCTCATAACACCCTTCATGGGTGATACCTTCAGCAGTACCGTATCACCTTCCATAAAAGACATATCCCGGACCTTCCGGTCCGCATAACTCTTCTGCCTAGACTGCGCCGTGCGAAGTCACTCCTGAATCAACTTCACCTTCTCCAACGCATCCTGAATCAAATATGTGCACAATAGCCTAGCCTCACCGGGCTCGAACCAATTAACCGGAGATCTACACCTCCTACCATATAAAGCTTCATACGGGGCCATCTGAATAATGGACTGGTAGCTGTTATTATATGCAAACTCCGCTAGTGGCAGAAACTGATCCCATGAACCACCAAAATCAATCACACAAGCACGTAACATGTCCTCCAAAATATGAATAGTTCTTTCCGACTGTCCGTCGGTCTGAGGATGAAATGCAGTGCTCATTTCTACCTCAGTACCCATACCTCTCTGTACAGCCTTCCAAAACTGAGATTTGAACTGAGTACCTCTGTCAAAAATAATAGAAACCGGAACTCCATGCAACCGAACAATCTCCCTAATGTAAATACCAGCTAACAACTATGAAGTATAAGTAGTACTGACAAGAATGAAGTGCGTGGACTTGGTCAATCTGTCCACAATGAATCAAATAGCATCAAAACCCTTCGAAGTCCATGGAAGCCCAACTACAAAGTCCATAGTGATCCGCTCCCACTTCCACTCTGGAATATCTAACCTCTGAAGTAGTCCACCTGGTCTCTGATGCTCATACTAGACCTGTTGGCAGTTGAGACACCCTGCTACATACTCCACAATATCTCTCTTCATCCACCTCCACCAATACTGATGTCTCAAGTCTTGATACATCTTCGCAGCACCCGGATGGATGGAATACCGCAATATCAACTCTCGAAGACCATCCACATTGGGCACACAAATACGGCCCTAAATCCTCATAACACCGTCATCACCGATAGTCACATCCCTGGCATCACCTCGACGGACCCTATCCTGAAGAACTAACAAGTGTCGGTCATCATACTGGCGAGCTCTAATATGATCATAAAAAGAAGGCCGGGAAGACATGCTAGCTAATACCCGCGGAGGATCTGACAAATCCAATCTCACTAACTGACCCGCGAAAGCCTGAACATCAAGTGCTAAGGGTCGCTCTGCTGCTAAAAGGTAAGCTAGACTCCCCAAACTCTCGACTCTACGACTCAAGGCATCAGCCACTACATTGGCCTTCCCTGGATGATACAAAATAGTAAGGTCATAATCATTGAGAATCTCTAACCATCTCCTCTGTCGCAAATTCAAATCCTTCTGCCTCAGTAGATACTGCAAACTACGATGATCAGTGAAAATCTCACACTGTCCCCCATACAAGTAATGCCGCCAAATCTTTAAGGCATGAACAATGGCAGCTAACTCAAGATCGTGCACTGGATAATTCTTCTTGTGCACCTTCAATTGTCTCGACGCGTAGGAAAACACCCTACGGTCCTGTATCAATACTGCTCCCAAACCAACTCTAGAAGCATCACAATAGACTATATAAGAACCCAAACCAGTAGGCAAAACCAGTACCGGAGTTGTGGTCAATGCTGACTTGAGCTTATGAAAGCTCTCCTCACACTCATCGGACCATCTGAATGGAGCACCTTTCTAGGTCAATCTGGTCAATGGTGAAGCGATAGAAGAAAATCCTTCCACAAACCGACGGTAATATCTCGCCAAACCAAGGAAACTCCTAATCTTTGTAGCTGAGGACGGTCTGGGCCAACTCTGCATCGCCTCAATCTTCTTTGGATCAACCTAAATACCCTCACTGTACACCACGTGCCCCAAGAAAGCTACTGAACCAAGCCAAAACTCACACTTGGAGAATTTTGCATAAAGCTTCTCCTCCCTCAACCTTTGTAACACAACTCTCAAATGCTTAGCATGCTCTTTCTGGCTACGGGAATAAACCAGGATGTCATCGATGAACACAATGACGAATGAATCAAGGTAAGGCTGAAACACACCGTTCATCAATTGCATGAACGCGGATGGGGCATTGGTGAGTCCAAATGACATAACCAGAAACTCTTAATGACCATATCTGGTCCTGAATGCGGTCTTCAAAATGTCAGAACCCCGAATATTCAACTGATGATACCTAGACCTCAAGTCAGTCTTGGAGAACACCCTAGCTCCCTGAAGCTGGTCAAACAAGTCATCAATACGGGGCAAAGGATACCGATTCTTCACCGCAACCTTATTCAGCTGCCCATAATCAATACACATGCGCATGGAGCCATCTTTCCTTTTTACAAACAACACCAGTGCATCCCACGGTGACACACTAGGCCGAATGAACCCCTTATCTAAGAGTTCCTGAAGCTGCTCTTTCAATTCTTTCAACTCCACTAGTGCCATACGGTAAGGTGGAATAGAAATAGGCTGGGTGTCTGACACCAAGTCAATACCAAAATCAATATCCCTGTCAGGTGGCATGCCTGGCAGGTCTGCAGAAAATACGTCCGGAAAATCACGGACCACAGGAACAGAGTCAACAGATGGAGTCTCACTACTAACATCCCTCACCAAAGCAAGATAAGATTCACACCCTTTCTCAACCATACGCTGAGCCTTCAAATAAGAAATCACTCTGCTAGGCACATACTTTATAGACCCTCTCCACTCAACTCTTAGAACTCCAGGCATATCTAAGGTCAGGGTCTTAGCGTGACAATCAAGAATAACATGACACGGGGATAACCAATCCATGCCCAGAATCACATCAAAATCGACCATACTGAGTAACATCAAGTCTACTCGGGTCTCCAGACCCCCAATAGATATAAGACACGACCGATACACACGGTCCACAACAATAGTATCGCCCACCGGAGTCGAAACATGAACAGACGTAACTAAAGACTCACGTGGCATATTCAGAAAATGAGCAAAATAGGATGAGACATAAAAGTACGTAGAACCAGGGTCAAATAAAGCCAAAGCATCACTATGACAAACTGAAATAGTACCTGTAATCATCGCATCCGAGGCCATAGCATCAGGCCTAGCCGGAAGTGCATAAATGCGTGGCTGGCCTCCACCTACTCGACCTCCCCCTCTAGGGTAGCCTCTAGCTGCCTGACCACCACCCCTGACTGCCTGGGTAGGTGGTGAAGTGACTGGGGCTGAAGTCGAGGGATGAACCCTCTGCTGAGATGAACTACTAGCACGACGAGGACACTGCCTCCACCCATGTCCGAACTCACCACACTCAAAACAATCACCTGGAGCTGAAGATGGAGTACCACCATGATAACCACCAGACGGCCATGCATAGAAGAACCCTGATATGATGATGCTCTAGAGGAGCTCTGAGCTGGAAGGGCACTAAAAGATGAACGTCCATGATGAGAATTGCGAGGACCTTGCCCCGAAAATGCACCACTGAAAGCTGCGCGAGCTGGCTGTGGAGGTCTAAATGGACGACCTCTGTTGGGCTGAAACTGCCCTCTAGAAGGGGCACCACTGCAGCTACCTGATCCCCGAGGCCTCTTGGCCTCCCTCTCCTCACGCTCCTTCCTACGAATCGACTCAATGTCCCGAGATATTTCAACTACCTGATCAAATATAGCTCCAGACACTCTCTCCCTGGTCATCAAAATGCGAAGCTGGTACGTGAGACAATCTACAAATCTCCTGATCCTCTCCCTGTCAGTAGGGACTAACTCCGAAGCATGTCGAGCCAACTTAGAAAATCTCATCTCATACTGAGTAACTAACAACTCTCCTTGGCGCAGCTTCTCAAACTGCCTGCGCTGCTCCTCTTTGTGGGTTTGAGGAACATACTTCTCCAAAAAGATCGTGGAGAACTGCTGCCAGGTGAGTGGTGCTGAACCAACCGACCTACGCCTCTCGAATGCCTCCCACCAAGTGAAAGCAGCACCCGCAAACTGAAATGTAGCAAATGAGACCCCATTGGTCTCCAAAAATACTCGTAGTACGTAATATCCTCTAGCATTTATCTAGAAAACCTTGGGCATCCTCACCCTCTGTGCCGCTGAAATTCGGAGGCTGAAGTCTACTAAACCTCTTCAGCCTACGCTGCTCATCCTCGAGCATAGTTGGAACCACGTAGTTCTGAACTAGGGTAACCGGCTAGGCTGGGACTACCCCCGGCGCCTGATTACCCTATACATCCTGCTCAGGTGTCCGAGTAGCTGGAGTCTGAATGCCTCCCCCGCCCTGAGCTGTAGTGGCAGTCGTATACATAGCAACTTCCTGAGCCAAATTGGTACACACCGTCAATATCTGAGTCAGGGTCTCTTGAAGACCCGGAATAACAATAGGCACTGCTGGTGCCTGAGCCTATCCCGCTAGAGCACCATCGGCGGGAACCTGATCCTGAACGATAGGAGGATCCTGTGGTAATGTCCCAGTTGCTGCACGGGCTGGTCCCCTATCTCCACCACGGCTCCGACCCCTTGTGGGTATGGCTGGTGTCTGGTCACCCTGATTGGTATTGCGTGTCCTCACCATCTGTGAGAGAATAAAACAATATGAGTTTAGATTTCAAAAATCAATAGATTGGCACGAAAGAGTTCAAGAAATTGAGATTTTTCCTAAGAGTTCTGAAGCCTCTCGAAGATAAGTACAGACCTCTCTGTACCGATCCGCAAGACTCTACTGAACTTGCTCATGACCGTTGAGTCCTATGTAACCTAGAGCTCTTATACCAACTTGTCACGACCCCAAATCCTAACTGGTTGTGATGGCGCCTATCGTGGAACTAGGCTAGCCAACCATCACCTAATTACTCATTTGTTCTATTATAACATTTCAAAAATCAATAATAATAAGCAACAAACAGAGTATAAATAATTTCTTTAAGTCGTTACGCCCTAACAATAATCTAACAGCCTAAACAATTCCTTCCAGGACTGGAGTCAATCGATCACGAGCATCTAAAAATAATAGACTAACTTTGCTAATGCCTTAAACAATGTCTATGAAATAAATACTAATAAGAAAGGGAAATGGAGAAGTTGTGGACGCTAGACAGCTACCTCGAAATCCCGTAACTGATGATCACGAACGAAACTCGGATGACTACTGCTTCGAACCAGTACCTGGATCTGCACACATGGGTGCAAGGAGTAATGATGAGTACGCCAACTCAGTAGTAATGAAAATAAATCACAGACTGAGAAATAAGAAACACACAGCACATATACACCAATCCACAAAATAATAAAACATCAAGTCACCATAAGTATACGTAAAATACATAAGTCCAAAAACCAGTTTCCATAAAATCCTTTGAAACAAGTATGTTTTCAATATATCTCAGTAAAACTCTCAGTAAAAATCAGTTTGAAAAAATAAAGTGACTCATAGTCAAAAACTCAGTAAAGTATCATCATGAAACTGCCCCTCGGGCCATAATCATCACTCGTAACAATTTCCCTCAGCACCTCACCATCACTTAGTATCAGCTCCGCGGGCAACCTCACTGTCACTCATGCCTCCCAATCACTCATCACTGGGCACTCGCACTCAGTAGGTACTTGCGTTCACTGGGGTGTGTACAGACTCCGGAGGGGCTCCTACAGCCCAAGCGCTATAAACAAGCCACATCATGGCATAAATCACTCTCTGGCACTCGGCCTCCCTTATATCATAACATCCTCACAATTCAGGCTCTCGGCCTCACTCAGTCAGACACTCTCAATATGCCACTCGGTCCATAAACAAAAACAGGGTTCTCGACCCAAAATAGTATTTCATTTCAAGAAATAGTAATATCATCAAATAGGAGTGTCAACAATTTCACAGAAAAGACTGATTATAAAATCATAGTTTCAAAGTGAGGAAAACATGTAAAATAGCCCCCAAGGGGTTAAACAAATCGGCACTAGGCCCCAAACATGGCTTACAACCCAAGTATATAAAAAATATATCAAAACTATTACGCATAAGCTTTAAAAGTAGTTTCGCAACTCAATAGTCGCCTAAAAAGGGATATATTTCCAAATTCCCGATTTGTGAAATCCATAACCCGTGAAAGGGTGCAAAGTCCGGGGTTTCATACCTTCAGGAAAGGATTTAAAGACATTACTTACCTCAAGCTAGCCCGAAAAGCTACTTTGCAACCCGCTTGCCTCTCGTATCAACTTCCGAACGCTCTAAATCTACCAAGATCAGAGTTTTATCATCAAATTATGCTAAAGGAATGAATTCCAATTGAAAAATATCGATTTTAGCTCAAAACCCGAAATTAGCCAAAACCCGACCCCCAGGCCCGCATCTCGGAACTCAAATTTTTTTATACCAACATGTTCTTCGTCATCTCACGAGTCTGTACATATAAAGAACACTAAAATCGGAGTTCGTTTGACCCCTCAAATCATCTCCTAAAGGTCCCATAATCTCAAGCCCTAACTCCACTTTTTTCTACTGATTTATATGAATTAAACACTGGTATTTTGTTCCTTAATCACCTATAATCGAGTTTTAGGGTTCAAAATACTTACCTCAATGATTTTCCCTCTTCAAAATCGCCTCAAAAGCTCTCTTTCCGTACAAAAATGATGAAAAGTGGGTATTGATCGCGGATGGTTTAATTTATAACTGCTCAGATTTTTACTCTTCGCGAACGCATCAAAACGACCGTGTTCGCATAGAGTATCCCAACTGCCCCCCTAATTCCTTCTATGCAAACGCGGCTGCCAGCCCATGAACGCACAATGCAACCAACCCAAGCCTCCGCGAACGCACCCCCAGGCCTCGCGAACACATAGACCAATGGGCCTGGGGTCCCTCAGGCGCCTCACACACTACGCGAATGCATCCCCCACTACCGCGTTTGCACTGCCCAGACTCATCACCCACCGCGTTCGCACCTCTTTAACTGCGAATGCACAGACCAAATTACCTCAGCCTCTAATTTTCCCTATGCGAACGCGATACCCTCTCCGCGAACGCATAGGGTAAATCCCTCTGCAGAAAACACGAGCAAAACAACTATGTTTCTAAGTCCAAATGAGTCCGTTAACCACCTGAAACTGATCCCGAGCCCCTCGGAACCTCAACCAAATATACCAACACATCATAAAGGATCATTCAAACTTAGTTGCACTCTCGAAACACCAAAAATAACGTCAAAACACCAAAATCACCTCGGATTCAAGCCTATGAACTTTGAAATTTCTAAATTCCACCAACGATGCCGAAACTATCCAAAACACATCCGATTGACCTGAAATTTTGCAGACATATCCAAAATGACAATCTGAACCTGTTCCAACTTCCAGAATTCCATTCCGACCCCGATAGCCTATTTTCCAATGCCGACCGGAAATCACCAAAAACTAACTTTCGCCAATTCAAGCCTAATTCTACACCGGACATCACAAAAATATTCTAAACACACTCCTAAGTGAAAAATCACCTAACGAAGCTATCCGAACCATAAAATCCGCATTCCGAGGCCGTTTACCAATAAGTCAACTCTCAGTTGACTTTTCCCACTTTAAGGCTATTTAAAAGACTAAATGACTAAATTCTCACTATAACTGTTCCGATTCCGAGCCTACCAACTCTAACACATAAATAACAGTATAACTAACCTATGACGAGTCAATAACAGTAATTATAATATAGGTTCTACGTAACAACAAACCAGGTCGTTACAGAACTAAACAAAGAAAGTAAGGATATGAATACTCCCTCTTCTGAATGACGAACAACCTGTTTATCTGAATATTAAACTGTAGCCTCAGGCCCAATATATATATATATATATGTGCAAAACTGCGGCCTCGGGCCCAAGTATACGTATACATATTTGCGACCTCAGGTCCAAAAATGCATAAAGCATAAACTGCGGCCTCGGGCCCAAAGATGCATAAAGCATATAAACTGCGGCCTCAGGCCCAAATACAGGTGTTCAACATTCAAGAATTTAAAATCAGGAACTGAGAATTATACTACAATACATGATACTGAAATGCCGAATTACACTGAGTTACATAATAATGGAATACTGAATAGGACTAGACTGAGACATGTATTCTTGAACTGATTATGAACACTAAAACTTCAACTGTTTATGAATTGCTGAGTAAGCTATACTGAGACTTAGGGACATCCCTAGTCTATATTGAATACGAACTGAGCTCACAACGTTCAGAATGAAAGTCATGAAAAGCTAGAGAATAGAAGCTCTACAACTATTCAAGGAACTAGGCTAAACTATATTTTCAAGGCAAGTAGTAAACTCGTAAAAGAAATGTATTGTAGGGAGAATCAATAATATTCCCAAACATAGAGAATTAGCCTCACATACCATTATTTCCTTCTCTTGAGCGTAATATAATATTTGCCAACCCTTTCAACTTTAATCTATATCAATGCAAGTCAAAGGGATTCCATATTAGCAATAATAGTCATGTTTTGGTCACCTAGGAATTTTATCAAACACTTGGTGACATAAAGCTTCATAGCCCTTATTAATGGTATTTCTATACCCAATAACCCATTCTTTTTCTCCTAGATAAATTCTAGAGTCTCAAATAGTTATAATCTGCATTATTCTTTATCACCCATAAGGTAAACAACACTCTTAACCAATAATCAATAATCAACAACCCAAACCTATAGTTGTTCATCTTTTCTATCAAACCCATCTTCACATAACTCATGAACTAGAGTCTATAATCATTATCCAATGTTGGAATCAATTAGAGGGTGAAGACATTACCTTTTTGAAGTTCAATCCCCTTGAATTCGAGTTCTAGGGTTCCTTCTCTCAACAATGATTTCCAAATCGAATATCTTAATGATATGGAGGATTTACCCATGTTAATAAGATGTTGGGAAATTGAAATAAACTTAGAATCACCATTAGAACTTACCTTGGATGGTGGAGGGACCTTTAAGGAGTTAGGTTTTTGAGAGCTTTCCTTTCTAGAGCAAGTTTTTATGTTTTGGGGATGTGGGGGACGAAATAGGGCTTTAAACTGACCCCCACTAGCGCTCCCGCGCACCTGGAGGTCCCAACCGCACTAAATAGCCAGAACACTGCCGCATTAGCATGGTCGCGCTACTGGGCGCGCATATTGCGCAGTGTTCTGTAAAACGGGCATAACTTTTTGCACAGAGATCCGTTAGGGCTCTATAATATATCGTTGGAATGCTATTTCAAAGGCATACAACTTTCATGCTTTGGGGTTTCCTGAATTCTTACACATATTTATCAAACTCTTCTGGAAGATAGATCTTCTGCAAACTAAATCAATTTTGTCGAATCTTATGCACCTCACTTTCCATCTTGGTTTTGTAACAACTATTTTTACCTATAATCATCCCGATCGGACTTCATATGTCCAAAATATAACCTTACTACTCCTTCAACTCCTTCATACCTAAGCCAAATGTACGGGGTGTTACAGAAAATGATCCTGATCATGCACCTGTTAATCAAGCAACAAATGGTGTTGACAGCTTCAGCCCACGAGTCAGGTCCTCCATGACCAACTTGTTCATCAAAGAAACACTCGCATGCCCAGTTGTCTGTGCCATAACTGAGCATCATCATCAATGGAACTTAGGCCTGTTAAATCACCACCATTCAGTGAAACAAAGATTGCATCATAGATGTTCTTGAACCTTTTGGCTATCAACACCATATCACCAGTTTTGAGATTGGCGACAATGCAAGATCTCGACAAGAACTTCACTTCATTTTTCCTGTCACAGATTTGAGACACACTCAACAAGCTATGTTTCAAGTCATTCACATAGTACACATTTTCAATTGCATGATAGAGTGTTATCCAAATTTTCCAACACCAAGAATATAGCCCTTCTTGCCGTTTTCAAAGGACACATACTCCTACCTTAGAAGGCCTCTAGTGAGAGAAAATTATCCATTCTTCTAGTCATATGCTTAGATTTGACTGCTAGCTCTCACTAGCATACACACGAAATTATTTAGACTTAGGAACCCAAGCCAGCTTGGGTCCCTTATAATTATTGATTGGGTGAATCAAACCCCTTTTTACCAATGCAAGCAGCACATATTTTCTTTTCAGAGAACTAGGTTCCTCATAGTAGGCTTCTTTTAAACAAAAAAATTATTTTCTGTAGAGATTGAATTTTAGCTTTACAAGAGTCATTATAATGACTTGTTTGACCACAATAAGTACACAACCAATTATCAGGCATGATTACATACTTGCTATGGGGATTATAGGGAGCTTTAGCCTTATAGAACCCGATTCTTTGTATGTTTCTACCATTACGTTTATACATAGACGTGATTACATCGAGCTCAGCAACAAGACCTGTTTAAATTTTCTTAAGCTCGCTCTCAAGTCCAAATTGAGCTTCACTAGACACTTCTTTTCTATTAGGGGTGTCCACCCAATTTTATTTGGTTTTTCAGTAAGGTATTTTCTCTGGTTACTTCTTTCACTTGTTCCTTCAAGTCTACAATGAAAACTACCATATCATCCCTCTCATGTTTTATATTATCGAGTTCTTCATTTAGAGTATTTTTCTCATAATGGGGTTATGATAGGCATCAATCTTAATTATCTAAAATAAAATGAATTTAAGCCATAAAATAGATGGGATCTCATCCCACGAAAAGCCCACCACTACTTTTCTTTCCTTTATTGTTGTGCCCACGGATTTCAAAGTTGTAAAATCAATTTTAATCCATCTGTTTTTCTTTCAAAAAAATAAAAATTTACCCAGATAACAAAATTCATTCCAATAATGTAAAAATTGTTGACATTATGCCAACCCGTTTTGTGGCGATTCTCTACGGTGTTGACCAAGTAAGTCTAGTCAACATTACGTTATTAGTAATAGATCCCCAAAAAAATTATATACACACACGCAACGGCAACTTTATCCGATTAATTAAAACATTAACGAAGTAAATATTCTCCGATCATGATCGATCATAATTTGAGAAAAGGGAAATTATCCTACAAGGTACTTGTACTTGTGATCTCTTGTGGAAAAAAAAAAATATACATAAAATTTAAAAATTGTTTATAATGAACTATAAAATCGATCTTTTCAAATACGTTTTAAAAACTCAATTATTGGTACATAACCAATTGTAAGTTTGACCATCTGCTGTCAATTCAGTGGGGCAGCTATACAATTATTTAGTTTGTTTTCTTCTTTAATAAAATAATTAAAAAGTTCTAGCAGCCACGGTTGACATAAACAAAAGTTGCTGAAAAATGCATCTGTCATATTAATTAATTTAGACTAGTCGACAGGGGCGGAGCTAGAGAGCTAAGTACGGGTTCGGCCGAACTCAGTACCTTTGGTTTGAACCATGTATTTGTTTTAAAAAATCCATTGAAAAGGTATAAATTATTATTTTAGAACCCAATAACTTAAAACAATTGAAATTCCGAACTTATAAACTTAAAATTCTGACCCCGTCTCTCTGCTAGTCGAATCCCATTTCTTGAAAGAAAAAGCCTATAAATGAGCATACATTTGCAACAACACTTTGGATAACCTATATATCAAACCAAATAACTCTCTCATAATGGAGTTCTTCAACTTCATTTCCTTTTTCTTTTTTGTATCTTTCCTCTTTTTATTGAGGAAATGGAAGAATTTCAATAACCAAACCAAAAGATTACCTCCAGGTCCATGGAAATTACCTTTAATTGGAAACATGTTTCATATTCTAGGTGGACTCCCACATCATGTCCTAACAAATTTAGCCAAAAAATTTGGACCCCTTATGCATCTTCAACTAGGGGAAATGTCTGTAGTTGTAGTTACTTCTCCCGAGATGGCAAAAGAAGTACTAAAAACTCATGACCTCGCTTTTGCATCTAGGCCTAAACTTTTGGCTGCCGAAATTGTCATTTATAATTGTTCTGATATCGCATTTTGCCCATATGGAGATTACTGGAGGCAAATGCGCAAAATTTGTACGATTGAATTGCTTAGTGCTAAAAATGTCAAGTCATTCGGCTCAATTAGACGAGATGAAGTTTATCGTATGATTGAATTTTTTCGATCATCTACTGGTGAGCAAGTTAATGTAACAAAAAGGATTTATCAATTCGCAAGCTCTATGACATGTAGATCGGCATTTGGGAAAGTATTTAAAGAGCAAGACGAACTTATACTACTAGTCAAAAGAAATACAGCCTTAGTGGAAGGGTTTGATGTGGCTGATATATTCCCTTCACTTAAGTTTCTTCATGTGCTTAGTGGAATGAAGGCTAAAGTTATGGATGTCCACCATAAGTTAGATGTTATTCTTGAAAATATCATCAATGAACGCAAGAAAATTGCAACTAATGAATTAGGAGATGAAGGTTTAATTGACGTACTACTAAGACTTATGAAAGAGGGAGGCCTTCAATTTCCTATCACCAACGACAACATCAAAGCCATTATTTTTGTAAGTACTACATATATTCTCTCCGTTTCAATTTGTATGAGCCTGTTTGACTGGGCACGAAATTTAAGAAAAAATATTTGTGGTCCTAAACAAGTCAAAAATGGGTCCAGAGTATTTGTGTGGTTATAAAAACTTATCATTAAGGGTAGAATTGTAAGTTTAAGCTAAATTGTTTCTAAATTTAGAAAGAGGTCATTCTTTTTGCAACTGACCAAAAAGAAAACAGGTTCACATAAATTGAAACGGAGGGAGTACCTTTTAAGTATACACTTATGTTCTCAAATTGCATAATTATTTTCTAAATTATTTTTGGTACATCAAGAGTCGATTAAGTTAGTTCTCAAATTGGACTATATACTTTCATGACGAAATCTATACATTTAAAAAGTATAATAAAAAGGTATGTCAACCACCACAACTTAATTAGCAGTTACAGGATAATCAAATAATAGCATATATAATATCATGATAAAAAAAAATAAAAAATAAAAAATAAAAAAAAGATTGGCCTTGAAGATATAGAGTGTCCTTTCAATGTAAAACAAAGATGGTTGAACAAGTCTAGTATAAGTTATTTGAATATTTCAGTAGAAATTGGTCAAAAAATTACTAAATAAACAACATGCAAGAGATAATTAATTAAATTAAATTGTTACTTGTCATAAATGAAGGACATATTTTCTGCGGGAACGGAAACATCATCAGCAACAGTTGATTGGGCCATGGTGGAACTGATGAAGAATCAAAGTATACTCGCTAAAGCTCAAGCAGAGGTAAGAGAGACCTTCAGAGGAAAAGAAACTTTCGATGAAAATGATGTCGAGGAGTTGAAATACCTAAAGTTGGTCATTAAAGAAACATTGAGACTTCATCCTCCGTTTCCCCTTTTGCTCCCAAGAGAATGCAGGGAAGAAACAAACATAAACAACTACACTATTCCTTTGAAAACAAAAGTGATGATTAATGTATGGGCTATTGGAAGAGATCCAAAATATTGGGATGACGCAGAAATCTTTAAACCTGAAAGATTTGAGCACAATTCTATGGATTTTGTTGGCAATAATTTTGAATATCTTCCGTTTGGTAGTGGCCGGAGGAATTGCCCTGGGATATCATTTGGTTTAGCTAACGTTTATTTTCCTCTGGCTCAATTGTTGTATCACTTTGATTGGAAACTTCCAACTGGAATCGATCCAAATGAACTGGACTTGACTGAATCGGCTGGAGCAACTTGTTCTAGAAAGAGCAACCTATATTTGATTGCTACTCCTTATCAACCTTGCCAAGATTGATATCGATGTCATGAGGCACCAAACCTTTCTAAAATAAGAAATCTTGCTTTTGTATTACTTTGTCAACCCTACCGTTGTACATTTCTCTTATGATGTTTAGGGTTCAGCTATTTCTAATTTTTGTGTTCTATACCATATAGGAATGTATCATGACATGATAGTTTTTGACACAAGCTGTCAATTGAGATTTTCTGTTGTTTTTACATATTTTGGAATATTGTGACGAGGACATAAATTGATAGGGAAAGAATATGCTTTTATAATACCCCAGACTTCTAACAAATGCCAACGATTAATATAAACTTGGCAAAATATATAGATGGTTCCTTAAATTTCACAATAATATTCACTTAGGTACCTCAAGTGAGGCTTGTACCTATTGAATACCTGAAGTTAAGTCAACTTGTGCCTCAAGTTCAAAGATGACTAAGTTTTTCTTTTGGCCATTAAAGGGACATTTTATTAATTAGCAAGTGAGAGAATTACAAAGCCAAGGGAGAATAAGCCTAATTCAATCCCTTCTCAGAGAAACTACTAACATACAGCAACAAAACCAAACTACCTAAAAACTTAGCGAGAACTAATGTATCCAAATAACCTAGCATTGGATCTTACTCTATTAAAGAACAAGTTTTAGTTGGTGGATAATAGCTTCCTTAGACTCAAACTTTAATTCATAACTAAACTCTCCGATGTCTCAAACCTAAACTGAGAAACTCATATCTTTTTATCAAACCTACGCGCACACTGCTCATTGTAATCGGGTGATACAATGGCTCATGAGTGACGAATCTGTATTCACATGAAATATCAAATCCTTTATTTCAATCAACGAAATGTGGACAACTCAAGATGTATATCATAATACGCAGAGACAACTCATGTGGCAAATCGCATGGACAACTCACATGCCAAAAAACGCGCATAAATGTGAATCACATATGGAGATGGACATACATATGTACAGTGCGTGACTAAAGTAGTTAAACCATGTAATCTAACATACATGTAGTCTACAATGTTAAACTAATATGTGAGAAATACCTATAACATTATACTAACACGTAAAGAATACATAAATAGTCATGGCACATAGTATAGTAGGTTATGCATAGAAGACAACAACAATATATGTATATATCTCAAATATACAGCCTCGATATCCACATATATACTCATCACATTATATATACAGTACCCTCAGATACATAATATATGTAAAATAATATCAATTTGGGAAAATTCCTTCATCTAGGTGAAAATCATAATTTACTTTGGTTCAAGCCCAACAAAATCTTCCAATAGCTATACCGAATCCGAATTCCAATCAAATGACTCCAATCTATTCAAAAGAATATTCGATAATGTCAAACATGTTATATCAAATGACTCCAATCTATTCAAAAGATATATATATATATATATATATATATATATATATATATATATATATAT
>ML265877.1:0-10700 GCA_005239495.1 Nicotiana undulata | reverse complement strand
TTATTATATTTGACTTCGACCGCTTTACACTATTTTAGAAGTGTAATTTGAGCGTATCACCTGGCGAGGCCAAGCTATATGGTACAGATCTGGTGAGAGATGCCTTGGAAAGGGTAATGATTATTTGGGAAAGGCTCCGTACAACACAGTCTAGGCAGAAGAGTTACGTGGATCAGCGGGCGCGTGATGTAGCATTTATGGAGGGAGATAAGGTTATGTTGAAGATCTCGCAGAGGAAGGGCGTTATGAGATTCGGGAAGAGGGGCAAGCTGAGCCCCAGGTTTATAGGCCCTTTCGAGGTGTTGAGGCGAGTCGGGGAGGTTGCTTATGAGCTCGCTTTACCTTCTGCCTTATCGAGATTTCATCCGGTATTTCATGTATCCATGCTCCGGAGATATCATGTCGATTTTTCTAACGTGATTGATTTCAGCATTATTTAGTTAGATGAGAAGTTGGGCTTCGAGGAGGAGCCAATCGATATTATTGATAGGCAGGACCGCCAGTTGAGGTCTAAGAGAATTTCTACCGTAAAGGTCCAGTGGAGGGGCCATCCAATCAATGAGGCAACTTGGGAGTCCGAGGAGGACATGCGGAGTAGGTNTGTGATGACCCAAAAAGGGGTCATCTTGTGTGCATCTAATTTGGACTGTGTTCCGAGGCCCGAAAGCCTCCATTAATCTCACCTCGATGTGCGTGCGCAACTCGGGCACGGAGCCGGGAAGACTTTATGTGAAACCTTGATTTAAGAGTTAAATTTTGGTAATTAATTGAATAAAGTTGACTTTGGTCAACATTTCTGGTAAACATACCCGGATCCATGATCCGACAGTCCCGGAGGGTCCGTAGGAAAATATGGGACTTGGGCGTATGACCGGAATCGAATTCCGAGGACCCAAGTCCGAGAAATGAATTTTTGAAGAAAATTGTTTTATGAAAATATTAAAGGCTTATGAAAATGAACCTTGATGTGAAACCCGTGCTGCCGGGCCCGTATTATGATTTCGGAGCCCGGAGCAGGTTCAATATGTGTTATTCAAGCTATCTGTGAAATTTGGTAAGAAACAAACTTAATTTGATTGGTTGCGGATCAAAATGAGGAAAATTGGAGTTAATGAAGTTTTGAGGTTTTTAAAGAATTTGAAATTTGGCTTGAAAGGTGATTTTATGTTCCCGAGGTCCGATTGAAATTCCGAGACCGGGAATAGTTCCGTTGTGTCATTTATAACTTGTCTGCAAAATTTGAAGTCATTCCGAGTAGTTTAGGCCGGTTCGGCGCGTTGAAGTGAATTCTAGAATTTCAAAGTTCTTAAGTTTGATTAATTTGGTTTGGGGTTTGATTTCGAGTTCCATTGTTGTTTTTCATGTTCCGGAAGTTTGAGCGAGTCCGTATCACGAATACAGACTTGCCGGTGCTTTTGGACAGGGTCCCGAGGGGCTCGGGTCCCCGTCCAATTTCTGCTATCTGGTTTCCTTCTCTGCGATCGCAGAAGGTGGGTTGCGATCGCGGAGGAGGATTTTTGCTGGGCTGTTGATTGCTCTATGGGATCGCAGCTTCCCCTTTGCGATCGCAGAAGTCTGGGTTCCACACCTTTGCGATCGCAACCCGTTTCTTGCGATCGCATTGAGTCGCGTCTGGGCCGGGTGAGTTTGTTCTTCGCGATCGCAGGGCCCCATGCCGCGATCGCAGAGGTCTTGCCAGTTGTGCTTTGCGATCGCAGGACCTCTGTCGCGATCGCAGTAAAGGTTTTCCTGGGCANCTCCAAGCTAGGGAAAAGACTGCCCAAGTTCAAACTCATCAAGGTAAGTGATTTCTAGTCCGTTTTCATGACTTTTAACAACAAATTCAAAAAAAATCCTCTTCCAATTATCTTAAAATTCATAGGAATTGATAGAAGAATGTGGGGTTTTGGGAAAATATTGAAACTTCATTTTTAGCCATAAATTCCTAAATGAATTATGTAATTACAATCCTTAGGCTTCGGGTAATTCATTCCTTCGAAAATTTTCAGAATTTGACCATGAGAGGCCGGGGTTGGAAATTGAGAATTCTTCAAGAATAGCGATTTTATTGAATAACTAGGATAAGTTATCACATTGTACATGCATTGATGTTGTTGTATACCTTTTGACTAGTTGCGAGTCCTCGGGTATAGAGTTCGGAGTTTCGGGCGCAATTGTAGTCCGAGGGGTAGATTCGACACGAGGTGAGTCTCCTTTCTAACCTTGTAAGAGGGAATTGTCCCCATAGGCGATGTATATGCTATGTTTAACTTGTTTGGGGGCTACGTACGCACCAAGTGATGAGAGTCCGTACGTAGCTGCTATTATTGTTATGTCGGGGTAGTTAGGCCCACATCATGCCTGGTATGTTTTTCTTGCATGCCCTAGATATGTTTCTTTTTGTTGAAATGTTCACATGATTTATTGTAATGCTATATTTACTACGAAATTATGTTTTGCAACGTGTTGTTCTTCTGAGGTTCAATGAAATGAAATTATGAAATATATGGGAGCGAGCTGTACGCCACGGCGGAAATGAAATGAAATTATGAAATATATGGGAGCGGGCCGAACGCCACGGCGGAAATGAAATGAGATTATGAAATATATGGGAGCGGGTCGTACGCCAACCTCCATAGCACGTCTGCTGACATGGATGCTCCCTCAACTGCTGGTGCCACAATACCCGACTGAACTACTCCGGCTGTCTAAGGTGCCGGAGTATGGAACTGAGTGGCGAACTACTCTGGGGTGTGGATAACAGGAGTCTGGGTCCCTCCCCCAGCTTGAGAACCAGCTGGTGCAGTAGGAAGAAGACCGGCCTGAGCCACACTCTCCATGAGTCCTACTAAGCGGACTAGAGCGTCCTGAAGCACCGGGGTAGCAATGAACCCCTCTGGGACCTGAGCTGGTCCAACTGGGATTGTCTGAGTAGGAACCTCACCGGCAAAGTCTACCTGTGGGTCCTCTACTGGGGCTGCTGCTCTGGGCTGAACCCTACCCCTACCTCGGCCTCTAGCACGGCCTCGGCCCCTCGTAGAAGATACAATAGGAGGATCAGGCTGCTGGTCGGTCGATGAGGAAGCACGCGTCCTCGCCAACTGCGAGAGAGTGTAATAGAGACTCAATTAGTATTTAGAAGTCAAATAGCACGACAGAGAATGAAAGATATGAAGTTATTCCTAACTTTGCAGCCTCTGGGGGATAAGTACAGACGTCCCTGTACCGATCCCTCAGACTCTACCAAGTTGTCCGTGAGTTGTGACACCTAAGCAACCTAGTGCTCTGATACCAACTTGTCACGACCCGAAATCCCACCTTCAGGCCGTGATGGCGCCTAACATTGCACCCGCTAGACAAGCCAACGTTTGAGCTAAATAAACTCATTTACAACCAAAATGAACAAGATAACTAATGCAATAGTTGTCAACAATAAGAAAGTTAACTAAGTTCAAAATAATATGGCAAGCTTCGAAAATAAAACCCAGAACTGGTGTCACACACTCACGAACTGTCTATGAGATTACTAAATACAATGGTCTGAAAATAAGTACATACGACTGTCTTTGAAACTATAGGATAAGACAGAACTGAAAGAGAAGGGTAGAAGGTGACGCCAAGGCCCACGAACGTCTTCGGGTCTACCTTGATGTCTCCTGAATGGACTGATGGAATGCTCCCTCCGTCAGTGCCCACCGGGCCCAGCTGCGTAATCTGCACAACATAAAGAAGTGCAGATGTAGCATCAGTACAACCGACCCCATGTACTGAGTAAGTGCCGAGCCTAACCTCGACGATGTAGTGACGAGGATATGACAAACAACAATATATATACCTGTACAATTCTACATAATAACAAGAAAATATCGACGGAAATAAAAAAGTAAATACATATACAGGGAGAACATGCTGGGGATAAAAGGGACAACAATTACTAGCATAGTAGAACAGGGTACAACTGAAATGTAAAAATAAAAGCAGGAATTTAACGTCTCAGAACAGATAATGAACAACAAAAGGCACGGCATGTCGCCTCGTGCATAATCTCACAATCACTCGGCACAGAATGTCCCCTCGTGCGTAAATAGTAAAATCACTCGACACATAATGTCCCCTCGGGTATAAATAATAAACGCTCGGCACGAAATGTCCCCTCGTGCAATAAATAATACACAATCGGCACGGAATATCCCCTCGTGCAATAAATAATAAACAATCAGCACGGCATGTCCCCTCGTGCGATAAATAATAAACACTCGGCACGACATGCCCCCTCGTGCAATAAATAATAAGCAATCGACACGGCATGTCCCTTCAAAACAACAATATAATGTGAAAACTAACAATACGAAATCTCATGTGTACATAAATACTCAATAAAATTCTATCGTCCCGACAAGGGACTCAACTATAACCAAACTTGCTCAGAAGTGTAATTTCAACAGTAAGAGCCTCAACATAACAATTAATCAATAATTTCCCACGTCATGAAACAACATCAATGTATCACTTCTAAATCACCAATTATTCATGGTACAGAGAATATCAAGAACACGGTATAATTCATCACAATTGACTCACGGGCATGCTTGACCGCAACATATAGGTACTCGTCACCTCACTTATACGTTGGACATGAATTACACATAGCAAATAAGGTTCTATACCGATTCCCTCAAGCTAAGGTTAGGTCAAACACTTACCTTGGCTCCAAAATTCATGTCAAGCCTCAATCACAGCCTTTTCTCTCGAATCCAACTCCAAATCGATGATATCTAGACATAATTGATTTATTAACATCAGTAATTACTCAATAAACCATTTCCAAAGCCTAATTAACTGTAGCCAGGTCGTGGTGTGTTCTTCCCAAGCTCACAAGTCTCTTAACGAGTTTTGAAGAATATATATTGCCTGGCCTACAGGGATTCCTCACCTGCGGCTCGAGGACTGCACCTGCGGTCTCGCACCTGCGGAACTGGACGAGTGGGGCTGGGGTCGCTCTTGTGGAGGGATTACCGCACCTGCGGTTTTGCTCCTGCGGACCTTTGTCCGCACCTGCGAGAATGGGGGATCTCACCTGGGGTCGCACCTGCGATGCTTGGGACCACATGAGCGGTCCCGCACTTGCGACTAGGAAATCGCACCTGCGGTCACACCAGATCAGGTGCACCAGCAAATGCATCAGCTGGTTTCTAGCCCCGTTTGGTACCCGGGAGGCACCTGGGCCCACCCGAGCGCCCGTCCAAATATACCAACAAGTCCTAAATCATAATACGGCCTCGCTCGAGCCTTCGGAACACCCAAAACAATGCTAAATCTCAAAATCACACCCCTAAACCTCTAAAACCATAACTTAAGAAACTTCAAGTTCTTGATTTCTATAAAGACGCGCTGGACCGACCCATACATTTCGGAAAGACATCAAATTTTGCAGACAAGTCATAAATGACATAACAGAACTATTCCAGGTCTCGAAATTTCATTCGGACCTCGATATCATAAAATCACGTTCCAAACAGAATTTCAAATTTAAGGAAATCCTTATTTCTATACCGAGCGCCGAAATGCTCTCGGGTTATAGAAAACCCATTCCGAACATGCGCTCAAGTCTGAAATCATCATGCGAAGCTACTGTCACTGTTGGAATTCAATTCCGAGGTCATTTGTTCAAAATGTTGACCGAAGTCAAACTTGGCCAAATAGGCCAACCTTAAGGAACCAAGTGTTCCTATACCGCTCAAAGCACTTCCAAATCCTGAACCACCAGTCCCCGCAAGTCACAATACTAAGAAGCCTCTATGGAAAGTCTTATTTAGGGGATGGGGTCTGGTAAAACGGATTTCACATCAAAATTCGTTTCCAAAAGCCCTTATTATTTTCAGAAAACAATTTTCTTTAAAAATTCATTTCTCCGACCTGGGACCTCGGAATTCGATTCCGGACATACGCCCAAGTCCCATATTTTCCTACGGACCCTCCGGGACCCTCAAGTCATGGGTCCGGGTCTGTTTACCAAAAATGTTGACCAAAGTAAACTTTAATCAATTAATTATTATAAATTCAATTTTTATCAAATTTCCACATAAAGGCTTCCTGGCTATGCGCCCGGGCTGCGCACGTACATTGAGGTGAGATTAACAGAAGCTCTTGGGACCCCGGAACACAGTTTTTGTTAAATTTACACAGGATGACTTTTTGGGTCATTACATGGATGGAAATGGGAGTTAAAAGCAAAAGAATATCTTGTCGATGTTTTCAAAATAAAGTGATAGACAGAAATATTAGCAGGAAATAAGAAGAGAGTGCATTATGAGTAAGATGTGATATATGGATGACAATGGTAGATAAACAAATGACAGTATTACAGAATCTATAGTCAAGTGAAGGAAAAGACGAAAAGTGACAGGCCTTGAGACAAAAATAGTGTAGAGGCCATAAAGTCATATCCTCATTTCAAGAAATAAGTTCGTGAACAAAAGGAAAAATTAGACCCCCAAAGTAATACAAATCAGTATAGACTGGTGAACAAGATAACTAAACTTGAATTAAGGACCGAGTGATTGGATAATAGTCAGCATCATCAGAATTTCAAATTTTGTTCTGGCGTTAATAGAATGGACAATAGAAGAAGATTTATGAGAAATTTAGAAAATGGTCATTCAGGAAGACACTTCCCTAAAGCAAGCAATGTGAGAAAAGTTAAGCTTAAGGGCATGTATATGCCGGTTACACTAGGTGCCTCCCTTGTGAGTAGGGAAATTTGTTATCCTTGGTACAGAACGATTACCGCAAGGCAAGTAAGGGTCATCGATGATGTGAAAAGACGCCAAAGATGAAGAGGTAAAACATTTATACGTAGATCATCGTACCACTAAATGTTAGTACTCCCCTGGGGGGGGGGGGGATATGGAGTGATATGGCATTAGGTCAGAATTAAGTGGTTCTAGTAATTGTGGAATGGTAAAGGAGTAATGCGATAAACAAATTAGAAAGGAATGAGATTGCACTTATCCAAATCCTACAGATATGCTACGACTCCAGAATATTATGCAAGTACAATGCCGAGTAGAGGCATTAAGGGTTTCCATAGGATGTTATTGATAAATAAGTGTGAATGAACACTTGAGACATAAGGATCTAGTGTGAGAGGTAAGTTAAGACAAAGAAATAACCCAAGAAATATTACTAGGAATATTGATATGAGAATGGGACAACGAGTAGTTAGTAGCTGATTCAGGAAGAGCCCAATTATGGCTAGACAAGAGGATAAAGAAAAATCAACAGATCAATGCAAGATAAACATAGGGAACCCCAACATGGGGAATTCAGCCTCGCAGTTATGACATTGTAATTCTTGAGATATATTCATATAAGAGTTGGGGAAGTTAAAAAGGTACCGTATGAGTATTACGGAAATAAAAGAGAATGCCACTGGGAAGACAGTCAAAATATCAGTTCAGAATCAACCCTACAAGCACAAGGGCGTGGAGGTAAGTAACTACGGATAATCAGAGGCGAGGAAGAACATCAAAAATTCCATTGGGTATGCGATGTAACAAGCTCGCATCTTTACAAGAGTCATAGGGTCCCCCATAAGTACTACAATGGAAGAGTAGTTGAGGAAATAAGGAAGAAGGCTTCAACCTAAACATAGTAACTCGAAGGAGAAATGGTCATGTAAAAGCAGTCTCACAACAAAAAATTGTATGCACTCCAAACGAAAGTGGCACCTACCATGGCTAATGAACGGGGAGAAAAATTGAAGGTAGTATTCGAGACCATATGAGTTGTACAAAAATTCCTGCATGTGTTGGAACTAGGATAAGTTAAGTAGGCACGCAACAAGGGGGCAGGAAGACTAGAAAAAGTAATTGCATACGTTTAAAGAAAGCTGAGATGGAACAAAAGGAATTGTTCGACCAATGATCCAGAGTTAGTACGTTATGGATACACTCAAGATTTTGGAGTATTATCCATGCAATATATATGTTGACAATCATACAGCCGTAGAAGACTCCGGTATAAGATAAAAGAAAGAATTGAGCCCAAGGCATAGACAAAGGATTGAGTTTTTAGAAGATTGTATCATGGATATTTCCCAACACACATGAAAGGCCAAGGTAATGACTAATATCAGGACCCGTAGATCGGAAGATAGCTTAAGCCTACATAAAGGTTGATCATAAGGAAGAGGAAACTAAAGAGTTACTGTGATGACCCAAAAAGGTAATCCCGTGTATTTTTAATTGAATCTGTGTACCGAGGTTGTGAAAACCTCCTTCTATCTCACGTCGATTTTCTTGCGCAGCTCGGGCGTGTAGCCGGGAAGCCTTTATGTGAAAAACACTGATAAAAATAATAAGTTTGAATTTGAAATTTGAACTAAGTTGACTTTGGTCAACATTTTTGGTAAACGGACCCAGACCTGTGATTTGACGGTCTCGAGGGGTCCGTAGGAAAATATGGGACTTGGGCGTATGCCCGAAATCTAATTCCGAGGTCCCAAGTCCAATAAATGAATTTTTGAAAGAAATTATTTTCTAAAAATATAAAAGGTTTTTGAAAGTGTAATTATACGTGGAATTTGTGGTCGGGCCCGTATTTTGGTTCCAGAGCCCTGTACAAGTTCAAAATAATATATATGTCATGTCTGTAAAGTTTAGTAAGAAACGGAGTTCATTTGACGTAATTCGGACCATAAATGCAAATTTTGAAGTTTTAGAAGTTTTTTAAAAATCTCATTGATTTTGGGGTTTAATTCGATGTTTATGATGTTATTTTGGTGATTTGATTACATAAATAAGTCCGTAGGATGTTTTTGAGGTTGTGTGCATATTTGGTTCTGAGCCCCGAGGGCTCGGGTGAGTTTCGGGTAGGCGTCGTTCGGATAACTTAGCAAACAAATCTGGTGTTTGAGCATTTTCTGGTGTCTGGTGTTGAGTACTATGTGATCGCATAGGTTCATTCGCGATCACATAGCACAGTTTTAGGGGAGGAGTCTGTAGCACTATGCGATCGCATAGCATGAGCTGCGACCGCATAGAGAAATAGGACGGCTGGGTAGGCTTAGTGCTGTGCGATCACATTCTTTTCCTCGTGACCGCAGAGTGTGAGGGTCAGTCCTCTATGCGATCACATTTATTCAGTCGCGATCGCGGAGCATGGGATTATGTCAACTATGCGATCGCATTCCCTCCATCGCGATCGCATAAGCCAAATTCGCCCTGTTATTATTTTTGCCTAAAAACAGAACACTTACAAGATTAAACCCGTTTTTCACAACTTCTTCTTCTCCATACCTCGTTGGCGATTTTTGAAGGGAATCTTCACCATAACCTCATAGGTAAGTAATCCTTGACTCATTCTCTTCCATTTTTATCAACACCCATTAGATTTCTAGGCCTAAACATGATATTAAGGGTAAGAAATTAGGGATTTGGGTAGAGTTAGGGCTTTTTGATTAATTGGGAATTTGACCTCGTTTTAGGGTCGGATTTAAAAACGAATTATATATTCGGGCTCATGGGTGAATGGGTGATCGGGTTTTGGTCTGAACCTCGTGTTTTGACCAAGCAAGCCCGGGTAAATTTTGGATTTTTGGGAAGAATGGTAGAAAGTCTATAATTAAGCATTGGAATTGAATTGTTTAGCATTTATTGATGTTATTGAGTCGATTATGTCTAGATACGATTGATTTGGAGTCGGGTTCAAAAAGAAAAGCGGTGCTTGAGGCTTGATTTTGATTGTGAAAGTCGAGGTAAGTGTTTGGCCTAACCTTAGCTTGAGGGAATAGGCNCGAACAACAATAATAATAAAAATGCGGAATACAATAACAATATGGGGTAAGGCCGTAGGAACAAGCTGAACCACAGCTAGGCCCAATATATATTCAACCCCGATAACTACAACAAGTGTATGCCAAGACTAGTGTCACTGTGTCAACGGGCGGCTACATAGATACAACAGCAGAAATACATATACAAAATATACAAGCCGCAGTCTGGAACAAAAGACTGAGCAAAATGAAACTAGAAGGCTCCATAGGTGCTGTCAGGAAAACGCCAAGAAGACAGCTCACCGTGTGGAGCGACGTCGCGATCAGTACCTATCAGCTGACGGACGAACAGATGAACCAGCCTCAATTCCTGCACAGTCGAGTGCAGAAAAAGAAAGAAAGTGCAGCATGAGTACATATAAGGACATATGTACCCAGTGAGTATCCCGCTAAACTCGTAAAGAGTAGTGACAAGAGGTAGAATACATACTCACTAAGGTCCAGTACATAATAAAATAACATACATGCTGAGTAATAAATCATATGAGAAAGTACATCAAGTATAAAAACATATAAGCAACAATCAATAACTGATCTCAAACATAGTCTTCCTTTGTAAGCTATTCATAGTTATATTACTTGTTCTCTTTCTCATTATCCGAAACGAATCATGCCTGTGACTTCGAGGCCGATGAAAATAGTAGTATAATTCTCCCTGATCACGAATCAAACCTGTGACTCAAGGGCTAGTAAAATATAAGTGAAATTCCTCCCTGATCACGAATCAAACATGTGACTCAGGGGAAATGAAAATATAAGTTCTCCCCGATCACGAATCAAACCTGTGACTCGGGGTCCATGGATGCATGAATGCGTGTATGCGACTGCATGAATGCATATATATATATATATATATATATATATA
>ML265875.1:480-17648 GCA_005239495.1 Nicotiana undulata | reverse complement strand
CTTTATGACCGAGTCAGTCCTTATGACCCACCCTTATGACTTCGGCCGATAGTCTTGTCCGTATCGGTTATATATACATATATACATACATAAGCATTACATTGAGTTGGGATCGTACGATAGTGAATTAAGGAACGATACTGAGAACTGAAAAGTGAATAACTGAGATAACAAGCTAAGATAAATCACAGATAATGAGAAGGAAAACAAGTGATACATATGGTCAGTCTACAAAGAGAGGTTATGTTTAAGATCAGTTACATGTTTGTTGATTACATGTCCTTATACTTGATGTATTTTCTCACATGATTTATTTCTAGGTTTGTATCTTATTTAATTATGTACTGGACCTTAGTGAATATATATTCTACCTCTCGTCACTACTCTTTACGAGTTTAGATGGGATACTTACAGGGTACATATCTGTTTATATGTACTCATGCTGCACTTTTTTTTTTCTGCACTTGATTGTGCAGGTCTTGAGGTTGGTCCGTCTGGTCGTTCGCCTGCTGATAGATACTAATCGTGGTGTCACTCCATACGGTGTCTTGGCGTCATCCTGACAGCACCTCTGGAGCCTTCTAGTTTCATTTTGCTCAGTCTTTTGTTCCAGACTGCGGCTTGTATATTTTTGTATATGTATATTTCAGTTGTTGTATCTATGTAGCCGCCCGTTGACACTGTGACACTAGTCCTGGAACACACTTGTTGTAGTTATGTTGGTAATTTGGGGTTGTATATATTGGGCCTAGCTGTGGCTCATCTTGTTTCTACGGCCTTACCCCATATCGTTGATTATATTCCGCACTTTTATTGTTATAGTTGTACGTTGGCTTGCCTAACCTCGCCGTTAGGTGCCATCACGACCTGAACCGGTTTTGGGTCGTGACACCTTCTTAATGACCTTATACCTCTGTACCAAAGGAGTTATATAAACAACTTTAAATCTACAGAAGTTCTACTCAACGTGGAAGTCACGGTTGTGGATTTTGGGGTGCTCTAGAGGGAGTACCGTGGTTGTCGAATTTCTAGACTATATGGTTGGTGCAAAAAAATTTATCGGTATAGAGTTCTACTTTTGGGATCATTGTTGTCATGACCCAAAATCTATAGGTCGTGATGGCGCCGGACACCACTGTTAGGAAAGCCACCCCTCAATAAGTTGAGATACTTTCCTGTTTAACAGCTTCGAAATTGTTGCCTTTTTCTGCATTTCATAATCAAAATGAATAAACTTTCATGAATTAAACACGACAGGAAATCAATTTAGTTTAATAATATAGACCTCATCACGCCCCCAGAACCTGGTAACACAAGTACATGAGCAATTTCTAAGAATTTATACAATTATACAGCGCTTGTCCGAGGAATAAATTGGACAAAGACTATAAAGATAAAATGTAAATAGTGTAACGACCTGGCCGGTCATTTTAAGAGTTAGCACCATGATCCCCTGATAACTGTTTCTCCCATGTCTTATTATGTTAGTGGAACGAGTCGGAGAGTTGAGTGATGAAAATTGGAGTGTTTTTGGACATATAGTCCTTTAGGGTGAGCTTTAACCTTAGAAATTGGACCGTAGCGGGAGTTGTGTGAAGAAGGATCCGGAATGGGAATCCGTTGACTCTGTTAGCTCCGTTGGATGATTTCGGGATTTGGAGCATCTTCGGATTGGGTTTTCAAGGTCGGATGTAGATTTAGGCTTGAATTGGCGAAAGTTAGATTTTCGGCGATTTCGACCGATAGATGAGATTTTGATATCGGACTCGGAATGGAATTTTGAAAGTGACAGTAGGTCCGGAATGTCATTTTTGATCTGTGTGCAAAATTTGAGGTCATTCGGACGAGTTTAGACGTGGTTCGACGTCGAATGTGAATTCTTGAAAATTCCTAAGTTCCTAGGCTTGAATCTATGCATTGTTTGGATATTTTGATGTTAGGGGACGTGTTTTTAAGGCCCGACCAAGTTTGGATAGAGTCTTGGTGACAGTTGGTGGTTTTGGTTGAGGTCCCGGGGGCCTCGGGGTCGTTTCAGATGCTTATCGGGAAGCTTGGAAATTTTATAGAGTGCTGAACCAGACCTGTATATGGTGTTTCGCACCTGCGATGGAATTTCCGCAGGTGCGAAGCTCGAGTGGCCTGGTCAAGGATCGCAGCTGCGCCCTAGGCTCCGCAGGTGCGGAACCGCAGGCGCGACCTTTCTATCGCAGGTGCGGTCCCAGGTCTTTCAAGTGATTTTCCGCACCTGCGATGCCTTTTCCGCAGGCGCGGTACCACAGGTGCGGTGAAATAGACCGCTAGTGCGGAAATCCCTGTTGTTATTCCAAAAATCCGAGGGTTTTGTTATTTCATCATTTTTGGATTGTGGGAGCTCGGGAGAGGCGATTTTTGTGGAGATTTTCGATTGGGTATTCGAGGTTAGTGATTTCTAACCATCTTAGGTTAGTTTTCATGCTTCTAATCTTAAATTCCACCCTTAATTGGAGATTTTAAGTTGAAATTTGGGAAAAATTGGAAGAAACTTCCTAGACCGATTTTTGGGGTTTTGATTGGGTATTTGACCTCCGATTTGAGATATTTTCATATGGATAGACTCGTGAGTGAATAAGGGTTCAGAAAATATAAATTTTATCCAATTTCGAGACGTGGGCCCGCGAGGCATTTTGGTCAAATTTTCTAATTTTGCGTATTAGTTCTGAATTAATTAGTTATTTTGATTTCTTGAATTTATATTTACATTATACCATCGAATTGAATAGATTTGGGCCACCCGAAGTTGAATACTCGTGGCAAGAGCGTGATTATTGATTGATTTGCACAGTCAAGGTAAGTGGCTTGCCTAACTCTGTGTTGGGGAATCTCCCTTAGGCATTTTAAACTTATTTTTGCTATAAAACCCCGTGTACGTGAGGTGACGAGCGCGTGCACGGGATATTTTCACAGAAGTTCCATATTTCTTCTACACAATGCCTCATTTTCAATTCTATTATTACTGTTATCGGTTGAACTGCATGATAACATAAGATTTTACCCTGGTAAATTGATTTCTAACTTGTTTTCTAATCGTCACTATTATTTGAAACTGATTCAAGGATTTTACTCTGAAATTTCTAATTGATTTTCTTAAAACCTTTAAACTACGGTATTTTGAGATTTACCTTATATTACGTATTTACATAGGGATTGCGGGCAAAGACCTGAGCCTTTCCCTCATACTGCATTGCATACACAGGGATTGCGGGTAGAGACCTGAGCCTTTCCCTCATACTGCATTGCATACACAGGGACTGCGGGTATAGACTTGAGCATTTCCCTCATACTGTATTGCATACAGGGACTGCGGGTATAGACCTAAGCCTTTCCCTCATACTGCATTGCATACATAGGGATTGCGTGCAGAGACTTGAGCCTTTCCCTCATACTGCATTGCGTATATAGGGATTGCGGGCAGAGACCTGAGCCTTTCCCTCATACTGCATTGCATACATAGAGACTGCGGGCAGAGACTTGAGCCTTTCCCTCATATGCATTGCATTGTGTCTTTCCTTTCTTATTGAGCTTTATATATATTGCGTTGATATGAGCATTTAACTATACCTTTTCTTGCTAGTCTTTACTTAGAATTTCTGTTAATTATTACCTGTTTTACTTACTTGTTCACTATATCTGTTATTTTGCAAACCTCAGTAGGGCCTCAACCTAACCTCGCCACTACTTGACTGGGGTTAGGCTTGGCACTTACTGAGTACCGAATGTGGAGTACTCACGCCCTTCTGCGCATGTTTTTCCCATGTGCAGATCCAGGTTCCAGCACACAGTATCACCGTTAGCCAGCAGCCAGTGCCAGGAGACTTGAGGTATAATCTGCAGCGTCCGCAGATCTCCGAGTCCCCTTCCTATCTTAGTGTAGTTAGCCCTTGTAGAGAATACTATACGGTTTCTTCTTTCCAGTTGTACATATTGAGGCGTAGAGTCAGCTTGTGATGTATTGATGATATTCCGGGTCTTGGGTGTAGCAAACTGTAATGCCAAGCGGCATAGAGTATTACTATGGCTTTAGTTCATTTTATTATTGTCTTCGCTTGTTATCTTAAATTCTTGTTGAACAAATACGCTTACGTAGTCGTCTAGACTAGGTTCCATCATGAGACCCAGTCGGAGGGAGCATTGGGTCGTAACAAATACATTAAAAGGGGAACTCTGTCAGCTGCGGAATGCCTCCGGATGAATGCAGCCCGTATGAGTCTCCAATTCAATCACTGTACTATAAAGGTACTTGTGCAACAAAATGCACAACAAGTGTAGTATGAGTACATAAACATATATGTACCTAGTGAGTATCCCGTCTAATCTCAAAGAAGTAGTGACAAGAGGTCGACTTGACACTCACTAGGCTCCAACAGTATAAGTATGACAGAATATGATGAAAGCGGTAGGCATGTGAAGGCAGTTAAGCAGCAAATATAAATATAAGGCACTGAAATCCGAGTAATTTCTGAAAATAAGTAAATAAGTACTTTCTTCTTCATCTTTCCTCAAATATCTGTCAAGTCCTTATCCATGAAATCATTTAACAATTTACGTCCTTAAATCAATTTAACAATTTAAGTCACAAGTGGTATATCATATGTATATATATGTATATATATATATATATATGCCGAGGGTTGTTCCGCCCGAACCAACAATAAAAATAAATTGTGCACTGCCGGGGATCGAATGGCCCGTCCCATAAGTGCACCTTTCAAATAAATCATAAAGCTTCCCTAAATCGCGAATCATACCTGCTACTCGAGTGCTGACTCTTACATATATGCTGAATTATCATATCTATGCACTACCGAGGATCGAACGGCCCATCCCATAAGTGCATCTTTAAATATGTCTTGGCGTACGACCCGCTCTCATAAGAGTATCTTTAAATACGCCGTGGCGTACGACCTGGTCCCATAAGAGTATCTTTAAATCCGTCGTGGCGTACAACCCGCCCCCATAAGAGTATCTTTAAATCCGTCGTGGCGTACGGCCCAGTCCCATAAGAGTATCTTGAAATTTGTCGTGGCGCACGGCCCGGTCCCATAAGAGTGTCTTTAAATCCGTCGTGGCGTACGGCCCGGTCCCATAAGAGTGGGGGGAAAACTCACTTCGCTCGTGGATTGTAAATTGCGAATCGGTCACATGCACACACAATATTCTTTTCTTTTCATAATACTTTCCATAAACAATTTCTTTTATATTACTTCCCGTAAAACAATTCCTTTCATATTATTTCCGTAAAATAATTCCCTTTTATGTTATTTAAATTCCATAAATCTCAGAGAAATAAAACTACATATAACAAGGTTTCATAACATATAATTCATTACGAGAGGAACACAAGGCATGATGTGGGGTCTAACTACCCGTACATAACAATAATATTCGCTACGTACGGACTCTCGTCACTTGGTACGTACGTAGCCCCCACAAACAATTAAACACAGCATATAGAACACCTATGGGGACAATTCCCTCTTACAAGGTTAGAAAGGAGACTCACCTCGCTCCGAAGATTCATACCCGGCTTCCAAGCCTCTATGACGACTTCAATGGATGCGCAACGCCCCCAAACTATCCAAATAATGATAAACCAATGAAAATATACTCAAATATTTGTTAAAAATTCAGATATATAAACTCCAATCTCCGCTCAAAGGAATTGACCAAAATGCCCTCGGGCCCACGTGCCCGGATTTTAAAATTTCTCGAAGATAAATTATACCCATAACCTTACTAACTCAAATATACAATTTGTTACAATTTCCATGCTCAAATTCATGGTAAAAGTCCAAAAGTCCAAGTTCTAGGTCTTCCCCGAAAATCCCAAATTTATACAAATTTTCCATGTCTAAATCCATGTAAGATCACATATTTAACTCAAAAATAGGAAGAATTCACTTACCTTGTGTTGCTTTGTGAAAATCCCTCCTTGAGCTCTCCAAAATCATCCAAGCCAAATGAAAGAAATGGGCCAAAATTCGTGTTTAAAACAATCTGCTCATGCTTCATCGAGTTGTACCTTGCGCTTGCGCTGTGCAAGTTGTACATCCTATTAAAAAAATTTCTTGTTGAACACCTTCTGCTAAAACACCCATAACTCCTTGTAGAAATATCCAAATAACAAACGGTTTGAATATTTAGAAACTCGACTCGAAGATCTTTAATTTGATAGGTGGTGCACCATAAAACGCTTTATATATTCTAAGATATGAGCTTCTAACTCCATACATCAGAAAATTCTGGCGAAATTGCTCCACTATCCATCTTCAATCGGTCATAACATTCCGATACAATGTCCAAATCATGAATGGTTTAACTTTCTGGAAACTAGAATGCGAGCTCTACAACTTTCATGTTTTGCAAATGCTCAGATTCCTTATAGATTATTATATATACACTTCCAAATTTAGCTCTTCGATGTATAAATTGCTGTCCCAAAATAGATTTGCTGCAGAAATTGCAGCACCTATTTTGGTCCGAAATCCATTCTGTTAACCTTCTGAAATCAACCGAGGCTCTCGAGACCTTAACCAATTATACCAACATGTCTCAAAACATGATACGAACTCGCTCGAGGCCTCAAATCACATCAAACAACGTCGAAATCATGAATCGCACTCCAATTCAAGCTTTATAAACTTTGAAATTTCAAACTTCTACATCCGATGCTGAAACCTATCAAATCACGTCCTATTGACCCCAAATTTACACACAAGTCATATTCGATATTACGGACCTGCTCCAACTTTCGAAATTAGAATCGGACCCCGATATCAAAAAGTCAAACTCTCGGTCAAACTTCTCAAAAACCTTCAAATTTTTATCTTTAGCCAAATGACTTCAAAATGACCTCCGGGCATCCGAATTCACTTACGATCGCGCTCCCAACTCCAGAATCACCATATAGAGCTATTCCCAGACTCGGAATCCCAAACGGACCTCTATAACACTGAGATGCCTTCCAACCCAAACTTATGAAATTCTTCTAAAATACTAACTTCCACAATATATGCCGAAACGCTCCCGGGTTATCCAAAACCCGATCTGGACATACGTCCAAGTCCGAAATCATCATACAAACCTGCTGGAACCTTCAGATCCTGATTCCGAGATTGTTTACTCAAAATTCCAATCTTAGTCAATACTTCCAACTTAAGCCTTACGAAATGAGAATTTTCCTTCCAATTTGACTCCGAACTTCTCGAAATTCAACTCCGACCACACCTACGAGTCATAATACCTTAAACGAAGCTGCTCATGACCTCAAACGGCTAAACGACGCGCTAGAGCTCAAAACGACCGGTCGGGTCGTTACATTCTTTCCCACTTAAACATACATTCGTCCTCGAACGTGCTAAGAACTGCTCTGGAGTTATCTGAAATCACTGTTTAACACCTCGTGTACCTGCCCGTGCTACCAAAATCCAGTTGAGTACACTTGCTCGAACAATTCTGAAGATATCCTCTTTTATTTAGGCAAATGGGCCTTAGAACCAGGTTTTCAACATCCGAAATCCTCTGTCAGGCCTGTTTCCAATATATACACACAGTACCAACTACCATACGATGTACCAAAACATGACTGCATACCTTTGCTGAATTAGCATCATGCTCCGCATAATTCATCATCTAACCACAATGATATTCCCTGAACCTTAATGCTCCCAATGCACCTTATGATATATATACATCCTGCTATAATGTTGGCGATACCACCACAACGGAGGAGATGTGTAGAAATTTCTAACCAACTGAAGAGCTAACCAAACATTGAATCTTAACTAAAATCATCATCTCATTACGAACCGAATAATGGTAATTGTCTTTGTGATATACTCCACATAATCTTATCGCACAGATTCCTGATCCATAAATCTCGTCTCACCCAGTGTGAACTGCGCAGTCAACAAATCACCCCCAGGCATGACCATCAGTCTCACACGATGCCATAACGCGCCAATAGGCCACAACTCGAACATGATACATAAGGAAACGACTCAGGAAGGGACTACTCAACTCACGTAACTAACATGGAATTTCCTTAGAAAATAGGAAGCAAAACACAAGAAAAATAAATACAGGAACCTCACTTAACATTACCATGTTGCGGCGTGCAACCCGATCCAAATAACATACCCCTGGCGGCGTGCCACCCGATCCCATCATAAAATTCACATAAGGAGATATACACGGAGACGAATTGCTCCCCATTACAAATTATCGAATATCGGTCACAAGAACGCTAAGTGCATAATACCATATTGGGGAGACCGATAGAGCCATATGCTACAAACGCAAGTATAACTGAGGTGCGATATATAAAGTCTAAATCTCGAGAACTATCCCGCTCACATATCCTCATCACTGCGTGGAATCTCAACTCATAAGAAATTACTAAGCCGTTTCACAACTCACACGGCACGATCATAATATACCTAAATTTGACGAAGACGGAACAACGGCTAATATTCCAACACCCCTCCTTAAGGAGCGCTATACAGAAATGAACATACTTGATTCATGTGAAGCCCACAACCACATTGAATCCATTCACAACCCTCAAGCTGATCCCGCTCACACAGTACTAGGCTAATAGATTCACCTGGGTCCATAATAACCCACCTTCTTCTCATAACATGCAACAACAACCATCATAGCCGGGATAAACACCCCACAATCCACAACCAACTGAGCATAACGCGTTCCAGGCATAAATTCTCAATTAAGCAATATTACACTCTTTTATACTTGGTCTAATTCTTCAACCAATCAGGTGACTACATGTCACACTTATACAATCTTCCGCGGTCATGCTCCCACGGCCTTCCACACAAGGTAACAGGTATGCACATCCATACCGGCGACCACACTTACACTGTAACACAATTCGAGAACCCATAATCAGGATACAAAGCCTCTTTCACTCAACACCAATCTCAGATGACACCGAAGACAACATCAGCTTATTCTAAACATTCACATCCCTTGTTCTTGCTCCTCCGAGTTCATGACACCCTTGTTAACATCGAACCGCAATCCGACCCTTACTTCCAGTTCTATACTGACCACTGCATCCAGCACGCCGATATGGAGTAGCATAGGAGTTCCATCATACTTCCTGAACCGCTACATACCTCAATTCATGAGAACCATAACAACACACGAGCGAATCTTCACAATCACAATACATGCAAATCCTTAAGTAGTGGTCTGAACCACCATAAACCTTCCGGGATCCACCTATACCTGACAGGACATAGCACTTGAATGCTTCCTATGAAATCTATTACGACGGCCGACATGCCCCACACACATCTGCAAAAACCATACACATACTCAACCACACTAAAGGAACTGATCACTGCCGTACATGTGCCATTTAACCTTGGCTAACCAATTTATCTTCTTTTAATCATCTTTAATTGCCTTAGAGATAATAGTAAACCCATTCAACACATATTAACTCAATCCTCACTCATCCCTAGTGGCCTTGATTCACGAGACCATGTTGTCTCAACCAATCCGTCCAATTCTTCCGAATTGTTTTTTCCTGTTAGCATTCCCCAAATACTCAAACTCTCTGACACCATTCATGCGTTCTGCCTCCTATTGAATAGACACTAGGATCCCTCACAGAAACTTTCCAACCCCCACAACCGCTAACTTACTCACAGAAGATAACTCACCCGTGGAATTTACAACTGACACCTTCCAACGACGATGAAATGCACACCCTTTGCAACATCAATACCCCATCCTAAGCATGTTCTCATTCACCAACCTTACCAGTTCGTCCGTTCTTCATGGACACCTACTAAATGCGCTACAATACCTTCTAATTAAGCATTATGATGTCGCTCTCCCACTTCGGTTAACCTCATTCCTTTAAGCACTACCTGACATCCTTTTCTTACGCCTGGCCTTTTAGAAATTTAGCCGTCGCCTAACACTTCTCACATGTCTTCCTTCATCGCATGCTTCTCCATTGCGGCCTCAATTCAATATCATTCCCTGTAGCTCTTGAACCAGCAGATCACTACGACTTCAAACCCTTCAAAAATCATCTTTCTCGAGTCGCCTTCATTAGAAATGCTTATTCCATGCTGAACCACAATGCACCACGACCTCTGATAGCCGCTTCTTCAATACTTTTTCACAGTACTCTGACCCCATTCCATCGAAGAAACCATGGCACCGACGAACTTAACACATTCCCTTCGATCAATGAAGTCGATATCACAACGCATGTGAATATTCCACCTCACTTGAAAACACCAAGTCTTACTACTTTATCAATCCAAACCGGACCTTTCATAGTCCAAATTCCTTTCCTCTGTCGGAACTAAAATATTGAAATCTCGAAATCACGCCCTGAGAAGACCTCCCTTCAAGCCATTCATCATATAAACATATGGGCAAGCATTCTACCATCATACCAACACCGCGCGATAACCAATCGGGTACATCATAAAAATCTGAGCACAGCCTCAAAGTTCTCAGAAACACAGCAACTGAGCTGAAACAACATAATATTCTTCTGCAAGGAAACAACAACAGCCCTAACTAGCTACACATGGAAAACATCTCGCACCATATCCGTAGCACCATTACAATTCCTCAAAATCTCAATTATAGGAAGCGCTTTGCGACGTATAAGATTGAGTAGGAAAGAACATAGGCATAAGCCTTAACAACCCTGTAGCCTCTCGAAGATAAGTACAGACGTCTCTGTACAGATCCGCAAGACTCTACTAGACTTGCTCATGACTCGTGAGACCTAAAGAAACCTAGGGATCTGATACCACATTGTCACGACCCAAAATCTATAGGTCGTGATGGAGCCAAACACCATTGTCAGGCAAGCCACCCCTCAATAAGTTGAGATACTTTCATGTTTAACATCTTCGAAATTGTTGCCTTTTTCTGCATTTCATAATCAAAATGAGTAAACTTTCGTGAATTAAACACGACAGGAAATCAATTTAGTTTAATAAGATAGACCTCATCAAGCCCCCAGAACCTGGTAACAAAAGTACATGAGCAACTTCTAAGAATCTATACAATTATACAACGCTTGTCCGAGGAACAAATTGGACAAAGACTATAAAGATAAAATGTAAATACATAGAATGGGGACTCTGTCAGCTGCGGAATGCCTTCGGATGAATGCAGCCCGTATGAGTCTCCAATTCAATCACTGTACTATAAAGGTACCTGTGCAACAAAACGCACAACAAGTGTAGTATGAGTACATAAACATATATGTACCCAGTGAGTATCTCGTCTAATCTCGAAGAAGTAGTGACGAGAGGTCGTCTTGACACTCAATAAGGTCCAACAGTATAAGTATGACAGAATATGATGAAAGCGGTAGGCATATGAAGGCAGATAAACAACAAATATAAATATAAGGCACTGAAATCCGAGTAATTTCTGAAAATACGTAAATAAGTACTTTCTTCTTCATCTTTCCTCAAATATTTGTCAAGTCCTTATCCATGAAATCATTTAACAATTTACGTCCTTAAATCAATTTAACAATTTAAGTCACAAGTGGTATATCATATGTGTATATATATATGACGAGGGTTGTTCGGCCCGAACCAACAATAAAAATAAATTGTGCACTGTTGAGGATCGAATGGCCCATCCCATAAGTGCACCTTTCAAATAAATCATAAAGCTTCTGTCGAGGATCGAACCGCCTGTCCCATAAGTGCATCTTTAAATCCGCTGTGGCGTACGGCCCGCTACTATAAGAGTATCTTTAAATCCGATGTGGCGTACGACCCGGTCCCATAAGAGTATCTTTAAATCCGTCGTGGCGTACGACCCGCTGCCATAAGAGTATCTTTAAATCCATTGTGGCGTACGGACCGGTCCCATAAGAGTATCTTTAAATTCGTTGTGGCGCACGACCCGGTCCCATAAGAGTTTCTTTAAATCCGCTGTGGCGTACGGCCCGGTCCCATAAGAGTGGGGGAAAACACACTCCGCTCGCGGATTGTAAATTGCGAAGCGGCCACATGCACACACAATATTCTTTTCTTTTCATATTACTTTCCATAAATAATTTTTTTCATATTACTTCCCGTAAAACAATTCCTTTTTATGTTATTTAAATTCCATAAATCTCAGAGAAACAAAAACTGCATATAACAAGGTTTCATAACATATAATTCATTACGAGAAGAACACAGGGCAAGATATGGGGCCTAACTACCCGGAAATAACAATAATAGCCACTACGTACGGACTCTCGTCACTTGGTACGTACGTAGCCCCCACAAACAATTACACACAGCATATTGAACACCTATGGGGACAGTTTCCTCTTACAAGGTTAGAAAGGAGACTCACCTCGCTCCGAAGATTCATACCCGGCTTTCAAGCCTCTATGACGACTTCAATGGATGCGCAACGCCCCCAAACTATCCAAATAATGATAAACCAATGAAAATATACTCAAATATTTGTTAAAAAATTAGATTATATAAACTCCCATCTCCGCTCAAGGAAATGACCAAAATGCCCTCGGGCCCACGTGCCCGGATTTCGAAATTTCTCGAAGATAAATTCTACACATAACTTTACTAACTCAAATATACAATTTGTTACAATTTCCATGCTCAAATTCATGGTAAAAGTCCAAAATTCCAAGTTCTAGGTCTTCCCAAAAAATCCAAAATTTATACAAATTTTCTATGTCTAAATTCATGTAAGATCACATATTTAACTGAAAAATAGGAAGAATTCACTTACCTTGTGTTGCTTGGTGAAAATCCCTCCTTGAGCTCTCCAAAATCATCCAAGCCAAATGAAGGAAATGAAAGAAATGGGCCAAAATTCGTGTTTAAAACAATCTATCCATGTTTCATCAAGTTGTACCTTGCGTTTGCGCTCTGCAGGTTATACATCCTATTACAATTTTCCCTTGTTGAACACCTTCTGTTAAAACACCCATAACTCCTTGTAGAAATATCCAAATAACAAACAATTTGAAGATTTAGAAACTAGACTCGAAAATCTTTAATTTGATAGGTTGTAAAACATAACTCTTTGTATATTCCGAGATATGAGCTTCTAAAGTCGGCTCCATGCATCATAAAATTCTTGCAAAACTGCTCCACCAGCCATTTTCAATCGGTCATAACTTTCTGATAAAATGTCCAAATCAAGAATGGTTTAACTTTCTGGAAACTAGAATGTGAGGTCTACAAGTTTCACGTTTTGCACCTTTTCAGATTCCTTATAGATTCTTATATATATGCTTCCAAAGTTGATCTTTGATGCATTAATTGCTGTCCCAAAACAGATTTGCTGCAGAATTTTCAGCAGCTATTTTTGTCCGAAATCCATTCCGTTAACCTTCCGAAATCAACCCGAGGCCCTCGGGACCTTAACCAATTATACCAACATGTCCCAAAATATGATACGAACTCGCTCGAGGCCTAAAATCACATCAAACAATGTCGAAATCATGAATCACACTCCAATTCAAGCTTTATCAACCTTGAAATTTCAAACTTCTACATCCGATGTCGAAACCTATCAAATCACGTCAGATTGACCCCAAATTTTGCACACAAGTCATATTCGACATTACGGACCTGCTCCAACTTTCGGAATTGGAATCCGACCCCGATATCAGAAAGTCAAACTCTCGGTCAAACTTCTCAAAAACCTTCAAATTTCTATCTTTAGTCAAATGACTTCAAAATGACCTCCGGACATTCGAATTCACTTCTGATCATGCTCCCAACTCTAGAATCACCATACGTAGCTATTCCCAGACTTGGAATCCCAAACGGACCTCTATAACACTGAGATTCCTTCCAACCCAAACATATGAAATTCTTCTAAAATACTAACTTCCACAATATACGTCGAAACGCTGCCGGGTTATCCAAAACCTGATCCGGACATACGCCCAAGTCTAAAATCATCATACGAACCTGCTGGAATCTTTAGATCCTAATTCCGAGGTCGTTTACTCAAAATTCCAATCTTAGCCAATTCTTTCAATTTAAGCCTTACAAAATGAGAATTTTCCTTCCAATTTGACTCCGAACTTCCCGAAATTCAACTCCGACCACACCTACGAGTCATAATACCTGAAACGAAGTTGATCATGACCTCAAATGACTGAACAACATGCTAGAGCTCAAAACGACCGGTCGGGTCATTACAATTATGCATCAATATGGATAAGAGTTACCCCAAAGAATAACGAAGGGTATATGAGTAAATGGGGTAGCTCAGCAGTGTTGAGTCATCATAGAAAAAGAAGAAATTGGCCGCTGTTATTTGTAGCAAGCCTATGAAGGGGACGACCAGCATTGCAACACATACTACTTGACACAGTTCTCATAAATGTTTCTAAAAGAGTTTGTTTCTCGGACTCTCCATAATGTGTGGTGCATAGGGTTTGAACGGTTGCGTCAGGTCACTATGACGGTGTCAGAATATGCCATCAAGTTCGATAAGTTAGCCATCACACTCCTACTTCTGTTTATTTAGCCAGAAAGCAAGTCCACAGACTCATTAAAGGACTCAAATATGATTGTAAATTTTTGGACGACTCAGGGCAGGTTGATACTTCATTTCGGCTAGTGGTAGAAATTGTCCTAGACTTGGGAGAGTCATATTTCATTAGAACACTCAAGCTACGTGTCCCATTGCAGTTACAACTCAACTTACATGTCGAAGGTGGAGGTCAGATTCCTAGAGGTGGAGACCTAGCCTGTTGGTATATTTTCTATTGTATGGCTTAGGTCGCTACATTAAATGGTGTCATTACAAGAACAATCTATAATTATTATAAAGTGACGATTTCCTAAACTTAATTCAGTTATGCATATTTGATAAAGTTCTTCTAAAATGCTCCACTCTCGGGTGAGCTTTGTAACTCTGAAATCTACTTATGTGGACCCTGGTATTGAGAAATTCTAAGGAGATAACTGTGTCTATGATTATGTGTTGTAATTTTATTTAAAGGATAATATTCAAAGGAAGAAAATGGAAGGTTTTGAGTGGCGATATGCATATTACTTATGATTCAGAATTGAGGACGAGATCCTCGCATTTTAATATGATTTGAGATGTTTAAATCGAGCTACGAGCCGCTGTGGAAGTTGTGTAAGGATGAGATCCTTGTGGTGGAAATTCTTGTGTTTAAATTCTTCCGTGTGAATCAAAATTTTACTATAGTACTGGTAGAGAGTCATGTCTGTTAGGCCTATTCAAAAATTTATGTATGAAATAATGATAATAATCATAATAATAAATAAATAAATAAGGAAATTAAGTAATTAACTGTGCATATTTTCCAAATTCGTGTTATAATTATTGAGCCTTGACCTACGAGGTATGTGCCCGCCCGGGTGGCGTTAAATGAGACACATTTATTCGAGTATATAATTATGAGGCCTTCGTGTATCGCATTTCGTTAAATCAGTGTTGTGAAGGTTTGAAAGGAGATTTTTTTTCTTTGTTGACGTGAAGCAATTTGATGATTCTGTAAGTGACTGTGAACAACTATTAAGAAAAATAATGATCCGGAAGGATGTTCTATTCGAATGGTCAGGCGAGTGTGGGGTGAACTTTCAGAAACTTAAGATTCGCCTTGACTTCAGCACCGGTGTTGGTGCTACCATCATGTTCAGGTTCCTTCCCGGTTTATTGTGACGCTTCCCGGGTTGGACTTGGAGCAGTATTGATGCAGGATGGCAGGGTGATTGTGTCTGCGTCTTGTCAGTTGATAGTCCATGAGAAGAATTACCATGTTCATGACTTAGAGATGGCAGCCATTGTTCATACCCTTAAAGGTTGGAGGCACTACCTTTATGGTGTGCAGTGTGAAGTTTTTACAGACCATCGCAGTCTCCAATACTTATTCAAGCAGAAAGATCTAAATTTGAGGCAGCGGAGATGGTCAGAGTTGTTAAAAGATTATGATGTCACTATATTGTATCACCGGGGAAGGCCAATGTGGTGGCCGATGCATTGAGTAGAAAGGCGGTGAGTATGGGCAGTTTTGTGTATATTCCAATTGGCAAGAGACCGTTGGCTTCAAACATTCAGACTTTGGCTAATCAGTTTGTGACGTTGGATGTTTCGCCCAATAGTGTTCTCGCTTGTACCGTCGTTCGGTCTTCTTTAATTGAGTGTATCAGAGAGCGGCAGGATGATGACCCCCATTTGATGGTTTTTAGGGACACAGTTCGGCACGGTGGTGCCAAGAAGAGTACAGTTGGTGGAGATGGTGTTTTGAGGATGCAGGGTCGTATATGTGTGCCAAACATTGATGGCATTCGTGAGTTGATCCTTGAGGAGGCTCACACCTACAAGTATTCTATTCATCCAGGTGCAGCAAAAGTGTACCAAGATTTGAAACAACATTTTTGGTGGAGAAGGATGAAAAAGGACATTGTGGCTTATATGGCTCGTTGCTTAATTTGTCAACGGGTAAAGTATGAGCATCAAAGATCTGGTGGTTTGCTTCAGCAGATAGCGATACCTGAGTGGAGGTGGGAGCATATCACTATGGACTTCGTTGTTGGGCTCCCACGGACTCAGAGAAAATTTGATGCGGTTTGGGTTATTATGGACAGGTTGACTAACTCAGCACACTTCATTCTAGTGGCCAGTACTTATACTTCAGAGCGGTTGGCTGAGTTGTATATTCGGGAGATTGTTCAACTGCATGGGGTGCCCGTGTCTATCATATCTGATCGAGGTACGCAGTTTACTTCACACTTTTGGAGGGCAATGTCACAACCCAAAACCGGTCCAGGTCGTGATGGCGCCTAACGGCGAGGTTAGGCAAGCCGACGAACAACAATAACAATAAAAATGCGGAATACAATAACAACATGGGGTAAGGCCATAGAAACAAGCTGAACCACAGCTAGGCCCAATACATATACAACCCTGATAACTACAACAAATGTGTGCCAGGACTAGTGTCACAGTGTCAACGGGCGGCTACATAGATACAACAACAGAAATACATATACAAAATATACAAGCCGCAGTCTGGAACAAAAGACTGAGAAAAAATGAAATTGGGAGGCTCCAGAGGTGCTGTCAGGAAAACGCCAAGAAGACAGCTCACCGTGTGGAGCGAC